>VZRN01005094.1:404202-420398 GCA_013397935.1 Dasyornis broadbenti
CACAGAGGCGGCGGTGATCCAGCGGCATGTTCGGCGGAACGCCGTGAGCAGGCGGGGAAGGGGCGGGCACAAGCAGGAGGCGGGCACAGGCTGTGACTGGCAGGACGATCCCAACCCATCCCGTCCTGTCCCGCCCCGACAGCAGAGCCGGGGCACAGAATGCGGGGCAGGGAGCCTTTATTGACAGGAAACCCGCACAGGGGACAGACAGGGTAACAAAGGGGCCAGGGTTCCCCCCTCAGTCAGTTCTTCAGCTCCCCCAGCCGGAGCCTGGCAAAGTCCGTGGCCAGTTTCAGGGCTTCCTGCAGGCAGCCCACATTCTTGCCTGTTGCCTGTGCAGAGATGTCCTTCCCTCCGCCTTTGCCGTCCATCAAGCCAGACACTTCCTGCACCCACTGGCTGGCCTTCAGGCCCTTATTTGCAGTCTCCTGGGCAGGAAAAGAAACCCAGTGGTCAGCACTGAGGGAAGACCAGCAATCTCCATGCCCCATGCCTACCACTGCGTTAAGTAAGTCCTGACTCTTCTTCCCCTTCCCTGTTTGCAGAGCACAACCCTTCTTCCCTCACTTCTGCAGCCTGACAATAAGCCCAAGCACGAGGGTTGTGGCTCTTGCCAAACCCCAATCAGTTCTGGCTATGTAACATTAGCCAGTTCCTGCCTGGAGGCTGCAGCTCCTCCATGGAGGCTCAAGGAGAGGCAGACATGCAGTCTGGTTGTTACCTGGGGTACTTGACAGAGACAGGTAATCCTGCCCGCTTCGTTATCCACAGCAAAGAGCATAGCAGCAGTCTGGGGGGAGTTAGTCTTGAAGAGCTTCAGAGATTCATTCAAGGCCTGTAAGGGAACAAAAACATTGCATTACTGCCTCCCTGCCCTTGCACCCAGCCCAGCTCCAGCCCCCACAGCACCCAGAGACCTCAGGGAGCAGGAATTGCATTATACCAGCCAGCAGCACTCTGAACTGCTCCTCCTCCCAAACATGAGCCATCTTCACATTCCTGGCAAAGTAAAATCCTTGGCAGGGGACATAAAACCTCACTGTGTCCCCTGAGGCAGGAAGGAGAAGATGCTTTTATTTCCCCACCTTCAGGTATCCAGGAACTGGCACAATCAGCCCCAGAACAAACCTTTGCCTTGAGTGTACTGGCTGGAGGGGGAAAAGCTCCCCACAGCAGAAGGGAGTAGCTGTTCCAAAGCGGGTCAGGAGGACTCAAACACAGCATGAAGAGGCTGCAAGGATTATCAGACACAGCAAGCATACAGGAAGAACCAGGGAGACTGCCACACACCCTGCTGTTCCTAAGGAGACCATCATCCCGTGCTCACTCAGACAGCATGATGCAGCACAGAGCGCCAGGAATAGGTCCTCTGGTGAGCAAAGCAGTACTGCTCTGGTTGGATTGGGAATACACAGCTCCACAGGCTGCCAGCACTGCCATCCCATGGGATGCACCCTTCTGCCAGGGAAAACTCTGCAACAGCACTCGCTGGGAGCAGAAGCGTGGGCATCATGGTCATGGGGGTAGCCACAAGGAGTGAGCAGGATCAGCTCCAAGACTCCCGGAGAGGAAGATTTAACAGTGTGTTAAACCCAGAGCGGTCTAAACCCAGGCACAATCAGACTCTGCTGCCTGGCAGTTGCTGGGCTCAATACTGTGTCAGAGTGCCACAAGGGAGCTTTTATTCCAACAGAAATCACTTGGGAAAAATACTTGTGTGTGGAGGAGGGAAGGAGCAGATTTAGACCTGGCCAAGGAAGAACTTGAACCCAGAGGAGCAAACAGTGCCCAGGAGCTGGGGGTAGCTCTCTGCCTGGCCCTGTCCACATGCTCATCCCAGGACACCACTCCCAGAGCTGATCTGCAGGGGCCACAAGCATCACAACTTCCATGGCTTGGCAGAGCTGCTGTTCTGAGCCCCTTAAGCCTGCATTTCAGTGTCATGACTGCTGCAGGATGAGTCTTACATGGAACACAGTGGGAATTCTGCTGGGCTCCCTATCCACCACCAGGTCTGGAAGCTCAGCAAGTGGTCAAGACCCCATCACCCCTGCAAGCCCATGTGCTAGTCCAGGAGGTGGGACACAGAGAATATCCCAGTGGTCCCTCCCCCTTCTCAGGGATGGCAGGTGGCAAGAGGGACAGCTCTGTAGCACTGAACCATCATCCTGAGTGATGAGGGACCACCTAGCTGCTCCTCAGGCAGAAGGAAGGTTGTTGAGAAGAGATGAGGGCTTCCCATACCTTTGCTGAGGCTCCATTTTCCATTTCCATGATGACCCACGGCTGGTTAGGGTGACTCTCAATGACTTGCTTGGTCTTCTCCAGCACCTGAGGACAACAGTGGTCAGTCACTAGACCACCCACACTGTGTATGGACACAAGAACCACCTGGGTGGAACAGGGACAGAGGCCCCTTAGGTGCCCAAAAACATCCACAGCTCAATCTGGAGCAGCCTCACACTGTGGAGCCAGGAACAAAATATTCTGACAGGCAGGTATGTGGCCTGCAAGACAGCATATTGTGCATGACTCCTCTTCCAAAAAACTCCAGCGTGATCCAGGAGGAAGCCTGTACCCAGGAGCATTGTTAGGGCAGGAACATGCTGCTATGCTTCAACCCAAGGAACAGGCATGGAGGTAATACTGCTTCAGGAGGCAGAATGGTGTGAGGGGCGTTCCCTCACATCAATTCTCTTCCACGCTGGACACAAGCGGAGCTCCCAAGGGAGCACCTCACAGCCCTCCCACACTGCCCCTTTATTCCAGCCCAGGGCTCACTCGTTTCTGGATGTCAGCCTTGCTTGCTCGGTCCAGGTCATCCATGACTTTCTTCAGTGCTTTAACAGCCTCTCTCAGTTCATCTTTCTGCCACTGTGGAATAACAGCAGTGGCCAGTGTCTGCAGAAGAAAAGCAGGTGGAGAGGGTTAAAGGTGCCAGTAACCATGGCAGGAGACGCAGCACCTCGTGAACCTCTGCCTCAACTGGCAGACCCAGTAAGCTCCACTCCTCTCCCAGTGCCAATGACCCCAAGCAGCAGGTGCTGGATGCAGCACCCATGGGATGCAGAGCTGTTGGACAGGAGCTGAAAGGTGAACTCAGGCCTTATTAATACGACCCAGTGCTGGCAATCAATGTCCCATCCAATGTGGGGAGGCAGGACACTGCTACCATCCTCACCTCACCGAGATCTGTGATCTCCTTCTGCACATCCTTGTTGGGAGCTGTCTGGACCTTCACCTTGGCCTCCAGGGCTGACAGCAGTTTCCTGAGGCTGTCGACTTTCCTGAGGGCCTAGGAGAATACAATCAGAGTTAAAACAAGAAAGGAGATTGAGGAGGCTGGGCTCTTGGTCACACCAAAGCGTGAAAAGGTGAGGAATGCTGGAATGCCCCAAGATGGAGCTTAGTAGCTCCTGGGAAGCCACAGGGCCGTAGCAGGCAGCACCTGACAAGAACCAGAGTGTGATGCTGGCACATGGGGCCCAGGTCTCTTTTCTTTGCCAGGATTGCCAAAATTGCCCCAAAAAGAAACCATCTCCCCCATGAAACCCCTTTCTCTCACTTCAGAAAGCACCAGCCTACATACAAAGTCACTGCCTCCTGCAGCAGAGCACTGGGTTCTCAGACTTCACCACTCTCCTGCCAGCCTTGCCAGCTGCTGAGAGCTCTACCTCTGCAGCCATTCTGAAAAGTAACCTGAGCTAACCCCAGAGCCATCCCACACACCCACCCAGGTTTCTCTGCCACAACACCTACATCTGAGACTTCCCCCTGTCTTCCCTACTCTGACTGTAGTACAGCTGGCTGGCACAGCCTTTGCCAACAGCAGCGCCCTTTTCCATGAGTCCCTCAGAGAATTCTCCTTGGTGCTGACAGGGATATTGTGCAAATTCTAACAGAAGGAATTTTGGCACAGGGTTAATAGGTGGAATTTCACAGGCGATCTCTCATGCCTACCCTTACCTTCCGAGCTTCAGCCCCAGTGACTGCAACTATTCTCCGAATGCCTTTAGCAATTGCTTCTTCTGAAACAATCACAAAGGGGCCAGCATGGCTGGAGTTCTGCAAATGCCTTTGGAAAGAACCCAGACAGACACACAAGAGAGAGTTAGAAGTTCACCTCTCATTTCAGCAAGAATCAGCACAGAAACAAGACAACCACCCTGCCAGGGAGATGCAGCAAGTGCACAGACAGGCAGAAAAAAGTTGTGCTAAAAGCAAATGAGGGAGGAAAGAGTGGCAAGAGCTGTGCTCCCAGCACTGCCAGAGACCCTGCATCAGGGCAGGGACAATATAAGCAGTTTCCTGCCTGCAAATATTAATTGTAAAGACTGATTGACTCAAGACTGGGAATATAAAGACACATCATCACCACCACCTCCAGCTCTGCCCTGGCTGTGCCCAGTGTATGCTAGTGGCACTCATGGGAGCTCGAGCTCCCCAGGAACTCCTTTTCAGCCACCCTGCAGCCTTTCCCAACCTCTCCAGGTACTCACGTCCCTCCACAGAACTCAATAGAGGTGATGGAGCCCGCAGGGCCAGAGGGGTCAGCCAGCAGCTCCTCCACAGGAATGCCAATGGAGACCACACGGACAGGATCGGGGTAGGTCTCGTCAAAAACTGCCCGAAGTCCTTGGATAGCTTTGGCTGCTGCGAGAGGGCAGTCCTTGGCATACACAGTCTGCAGAGGACAGGAAAGGGATGAGGGCAAGAGCCAGTCCTGTCAGCTGTGACTGAGGGCCTGCGTTCCCAGGAAATTTCTTTCTCTGAAAGATCCTACAAGTGAAGCCTTGTGCCTCACCTGACCTGGGGTTTGTTGAACTGCAAGGATCTCAAAGTTATTGGCAGATGTACCATCCTCAAAACTCCCAATACCACCTGCTCAGACTCTCTGTGTTCTACTGCACATGCAAATGATTCCAAGCACAGACTCCAGGGACCTCGAGGTTCTGCTCTGACACTTGGCACCAGACAGAGCAACTCTCCTGTCACTGGGGACACATCACTTGGTTGTCTGCATGTATGCTGTAAATCCAGCCAGGCCTGCAAAACTACTCTGCCACACTTCCTGGATCTTGTAGCTGATGTGACACTACTGTAGGCATGGGAACACTCCAGCCCCAGAGAGGGCTTGAAACCAATGAACAGAACAATCCACACGGGGTTTTCCCACTCAAAACCCTCTGAGGTGACGGCAACTAGTGTACTGCAACGCACCAGCAGCTCAGAATCCTCCTGCATGCCAAACTCCCAGCATCCCAGATCATCCAAAACCTGGACTCAAGGTACACAACCTGTTAGCTGTACCCACCTTTGCCTCCTCGATCATCTGGTTGGCGATCCCTTCAACCTTCTTGATTTCCTGGGTGGCCAGGGCTCCCTTGGCTGTGAAGTCGAAGCGCAGCCTGTCCGGTGCCACCAGGGACCCCCTCTGATCAGCCTCCCCCAGCACGGAGCGCAGCGCGAAGTTGAGGATGTGGGTGGCCGTGTGGTTGCTCATGACCGGCCTCCGCCTGGCCTGAGGGAGGAAGCTACTGTCAGTGTCCCACACCCCAGAGCAACAACCACCTTGGCAGCTGAAGGGGAGGTTAATGCCCTGCTCCAGCAGAATCCTGAACTAGCTCAGGACACCAGAAACAACTGATCACACTCGCTGCCTTGGAGCTTCAGCTAAGGGAGCAGGGTGTTCCCCACCAAATCTGTGCATGGCTTTTTCCTGGTAGTCCCCTTCTTGGGCCTGTGTGGAAAGAGGCTAAGGACAGACCAGGTCACAGACACTGATCTCTGTTTCTCAGCAGGGAAAGCACTCCAAGATGGAAGCCTTCCCTCTTCCTCCGAAAGCACTACCTCTATAGGGAAGGAAAATGCATCAGGCAGACTGTGCTCAACCCAGCACTCACTCAGCAAGCAGAGCCCACAGGGGCAATGTCTAGAGTCGGGCAGGCAGCCCAGGCTCTCTGCTGTTCTCCCCATGCAGTGGGGCACCACACATGTTCCACCTGCAAGTCATGACACAAAATGTGTTTCTGCCTGTGATCAGCAAACCCAGACAGCATGGCTCTGAGCCAGCTGGGCATTATCTCCCTTATAGCAGGAGAGACTTGGAGTCAGCCAGATATTGCTTGATCATGTGCTGCAGGGAGAGCAGGCCCCAAACACCAGGCCCTCAGAATGGCACTGATGAAAATAAAGGAGAGAAAATGCACGGAAAAGAAACAAGCCCATGTGTTACACCATACCTTAACTCACCTCATCAATAGTCAAGTGGACCTGATCTCCTACTTTCAAGCTCCCATACAGAGTTCCTATGTGGAGCACGTAGCCTCCTCGAACCTGCACGTTCTTCACAGTGAATTCTGTTTTCTGTACGAAGAAGGAAATGCCCTATGTGAGCAGGGTGAGAGACCAGGGGAGACATCACCCAGCCAGAGGTCTAAGTGACAACTGAAAAGGTCCCAGCTGAGAGCCAGAGTGGTGTGTGTGCTGGAGAAAGCTGAGTGTTCCCAGGCAGAGCACAAAGGAAAGCTGAGAAGTGAATGAAGGTGAGGCACAGTTGTAGCGCACAAAAAGAGCTTCCCACCTCAGCTCCCCATTATCATTTGAGAGCACTGCCCTTGGGCTCGGCAATCCCAGCACCACCACCACAGGTACCCACATTCTGGTGACAGCAGCAGACAGCCAAGTTCCTCAAGAAGCAAGGGGAACAAAACTCCAGCACATCCATGCCATGCTGCACCCCGAGAAAGGAACCCTATGCAATGCCTGACACCTGACATGGATGGAAAATTGCTGGAGCTTGCTTGGCCCCTTCTCCCCCTCTGCTCAGGCCCCACGTCAGACTGAGTCTACCAAATGGCTCTCAGGCCCACTCACATCCTCCCTGCTGTCGTCATCCTTCACCATGTAGCCCTGGTCATAGATCTGCCCACCCTGCTCAGCGTAGAAGCAGGTCCGGTCCAGCACTATCCCACATTCCTGGCCAGTGGATACCTCCTCCACAAACTTCTTCTCCCTGCGGATGGCTTGCACTGTGGCCACGAGGCTCCCGAAATCTGCCACCAGGATGATAGGCAGTGTCAGTAAAATAAGAAAACATTGTAGACACCACATGGGAGCAGAATGTCATAGCAACACCTCCCAGTTATTACAGAAGCTCATGGCAGCTACCACATTTAAAGAGAAAGGAGTAAGGCAACAGTTAGTTGGGAATTTCATTTTGTGCCCTCCAAGCAAGGACTGTCACTGCCTTCCACACTTATGCAGCAAAAGTCAGCACACACATGGCTATGAGCCTTCAGTCTTCTGAATATCCATCAAATCAAAAAACTAGCAGGAGACAGAGTAAGCAAGCCAAGGATCCTGTAACAGGCCAAGCAGAAACTGCAGTCTCCAGTACTGGCAAAGGAGTAGCTGAGAAACACCAATATAGGCATGTGGAAACACAAAATTGCAGGGAACAGGAATTCCCTTAACTTGGCAACAGCTGTACAATAGCCCCTGAACAGTCTGTCTTTCTCCTTCCATGCTCTGTTAGTAACAAGCAGGCTATTCACCTGCACAGCCTTCCACTCCCAATTCTATGTCGCAGAAAAAGGGGAGCCCAGAGGTACATACTAGGGAAGGTTTAGTGGCAGAACATGATTGTGAGAAGGTTTTTCATACCATAGGTACCGCTCAGATCTGAAGCATAGTTGTATTTTGGGGAGTCATCTGTCACCTCCAGCCCTTGAGCTCTTAGCTCTTCAATGGCATAAATGTCCAGCATGAGGAGATCTTCCCCTCCAGCACCCTTGCCCTGGGATTTGAGCTGCCAATGAGAACGGTTGGAGAAATGAGCTGTCAAGTTTCAAGGTTTGAGAAACACCAATGTGTGCCAGCCTAGTTGCACATCTCACACATCCCTCAGCATTCCCTGATTTAAAGCTCTGCCATGGGAAGCTGTGTGCCAGCAGCTGGAGTGTTCCCATCTTTTCTGGCTTCAGAGCAGGTAGTTCCAGCATGCAGACCAAGTGGGCCTGAGCCCAGTAAGAGCAAGGCAATTACCCAGCTGGTCAACACCACTCTCTGCTGCTTGCAGTAAATATGATGTCAGAGGCACCCAAGCTGCAGGGCTGTCTGGACATTGATCTTTGGACAGGGAACAACTTCCCTCACCAGAACAGGACAGCAGAGATGCTCCCAGCACTCCATTGTCTCCATCTGAAGACTGAGCTCAAGGCCCCAGGCTTTGCTAGTGCACAAAACCAACCCCAGCTGTACAGAAAAGACTTGTCCCACAACAACTGCAGTTGTCCTGTTTTTTCCCACAGGGCACTGGGGCATATGGGGTGTGTGCAGACTCAATAAGAAAGGAGCAAATCATGACTGCAAACTGCAAGGAAGGGAATTCTCCCTGCCCACTTATAAACCAGCTTCCTCTAGAGCTGTTACCTACCTGAGCATTTTTCCGCTCTTCTTCAAAGCCGTCCATGTCTACAACAAGGCCCTTCTCCTCTGCAATCAGCCCAGTAAGATCCGCAGGGAAACCATAGGTGTCATAAAGCAGCCAGGCAGTGTCACCTACGGAGGAGGGGCAAAGCAGTCAGCTCCTATGTTCCATGAGCCACCGCTCCCTTCCCTGCTTCCCCACTCGCTCTGAGCTATGGCAGGACAGCAAACAGGTCTGGAGAATGCGAACATCCAAAAGGCTCCTCCCTGACAGCAGAGAGATCTGTGTCTGGGCAGCTTAGAAACCTGAGCAAGTGAACACAGATCAGAGGAGAGACAGGTGGTTCAGCTCTAAGCGATGTCTTCTAATTTCAACTTTGTCCCCGCAACACCTTCCACCAACTCTAATTTCCCCACCCAGCTGACCCCTGATAATAAACGTCTTTTGCTGCATCCAGACAGAAGTCACAGCCTTACCAGGAATGACTTTATTGTCCCCAAGGCTCTGGATCTTCCTGTCCAGGATGCGACGTCCTCTGCTCAGTGTTTTCAGGAACTGATCCTCTTCTTCATTGATAATGTCCTTTACCATATCTGGGTCCTTCTTCAGCTCAGGAAAGGCATCTCCCTGCAGACCCAAGAGCATGAGCCCTTCAGCATGGAGATCCGCACACCTCAGCAGAGGAAGTCTTCAGTACGTACAGTGGAGTGGGAGAACTTACCAGTGACTGCACCACCACATCAACCAGAGTAGCAAAGAAGCCCTTGGGGGCATTGAGCTTCTCATGGGAGTAGCGCACAGCCCGTCGGAGAATCCGCCTCAGCACATACCTAGGGAATAGCAGAGCCCATGCGAAAGTTACACCTCTGAGTTGTTCTCAGGGCCTCCACCAGCATCCACCTACCAGTATCCACTCCCAGGACCAAAAGCACAGGGTTTTCTCCCCATGTTTTCTGTCAAACAGCTGCTCACAGCAGCAGCAAGGCACGGGTGAGGTGCCAGGCCCCAGCTTCACGACCCACATTCACTGTGAGCTTACTGAGTCTAGTGGCAGCTGCAGCATAGCCTCTCCCAGACCAAAATTTCTTGCTTTTTCAACAGCAGCACTGCACCAAGCAGGGCTTTGTGTCTTTCTGCCCACAGTGATCCTATCTTGGGGCTGGCCCAGAACCACTGGTGCTCACAAGAACCTTCAGACTTGTGCATCATGAGCTTTTGGGTGGACCTTACTAAAGTGATTCAAGAGTCAAATATCCTGAGCAAACACTGCTATCCATTGCTTTAATGACAAATCCAAACACATCCCAGAGACACAAGAGATCCCAGAGCCCTGATGGAAGCCATGCTGAACAGAATGGGAATGGTGGCAATGCAGCAGCTCCTTCTTACCCTCTGCCAGTGTTGTCAGGCCTGCCCCCATCCGAGAGGGCCAGGGTGATGGTCCGTGCGTGGTCAGCCAGCACACGGTAGGCCATGTCTATTCCATCAGCATCCTCAGCCCCAACCTGCCCCAGGTATGGCCTGGCACCTGTGCCCTGTGCAGAGTAGAAGGCAGTAGACAGAGGGGACAATTAGAGACAGTGGCACCATGGCAGAATTACAGGGAAGAGCCTCAAAAGCCAAGCCCACCCCACTGCCCGCAGCCACAGAGGAAGAACATTCCTCTTGGAAAGAGGTGTCTCAGTGAAGCCAGGGAAGGCAGAGAACTGTGGGCTCTCCATGGTGCCACAGCCTGCATTTCCGTGGCTGAAAGCTCTCCAGACTAGAGGGAAAAAAATCCAATTTATCCCATCATTAAGAGCCCAAGAGAGAGGGAGAGGGAGAAAATGAAAGGAAATCATCTGTTTTGCACATTGGCTTAAGGACTCCAACCTGGCATAATTTGCCCAACCAAGAAACCTTTCAAATTCTGTCACACAGGAGATGGTCCCAGCTTTCCTCTTTTAGGATGTTTTTATCCATACCCTAGGGAAAGATACTGCTGCAACCATGCAGTGCTTGCATGTGGTGCAAACCTCCCCTCATGGGCACAGTCTCCCCAGCCAGGTTCCCAGCACATTGCAGGAAGGCAGACGAGGACACAGAGGCTGTGTCTAGCCAGTGGACTTAACACTGAAGAAAGGGAGCTCTCCAATTCCAACTCTGGAGCTCTCCACCTTATTCCTTAGAGGTATCAGGAGCCTGGGCTCTTCTCCCTGCATTTTACCCAGCATGATCTACAGCCAGGAAGCTCTGCCTCCTCCATGGAGGAAAAAAAAAAAGGCTTGAACTTGCACACAGAACTCCCAGCATGGCTAACATGGTTCCCAACGAGGACAATGCAGTAACAGTACACTGGTTCTGCAAGTGACTCATGGTTTACGGCAAAGGCCTCCTGTCTCAGGGAATTTTCTAGAGATCAGCATGTTCCAGGCGTGAGACTGAAGGACAATTTGATTCTGGGTTTCTCTCTACCACATGACAAGAAAATAGCACTTGGCCATGGGGAACTGTAGAGCATCTCTCACTGGGAAAGGACCAAGGAATGTACCTTCAGGACAGTCCACAAAAACTGGGAAAACTACACCACTCATAGTCCTGTTTACCCCTGGAAAAATGTCCCAGAGCAGCAATTATTGTGCCAACCTCGGTTCCTACGCTCAGTAAAGTGCAAGTGTGTGGGGCTCACAGCAGCTAGGAAAGCAGAGACCACCCTGTGCAACCACCCCCATGCATCTCCCCAGGGAATCAGGGAATGGATGCAGCTAGGTCAGGCTCCAGTTCCTACCTTTTGGATGGCTTCAAAGTATGGAAGGAAAAGGTCAGTGTCATAGTTGGACATCTTGTTCTGCAGCACAGAGACCAGCCTCTCCAGGCCCATCCCAGTATCAATACTTTTCTTAGGAAGGGGTTTCAGGGTGCCATCAGCTTCCCTGACAAAGAAAGGGTAAGCTGCTATGGATGGAGGCTCTGTAGGGGAAACCCCATCTACCTCTTCATCTCCATGAGATTTAGTTCCATCGGATTCGTGACATGGGCCCATGCATGAACCACACAAAGGACGACTTTGATAAAACATAGTTAACAAGACCCTCAACAACA
The DNA here is from genome assembly GCA_013397935.1 of Dasyornis broadbenti. Lineage (NCBI taxonomy): Eukaryota > Metazoa > Chordata > Aves > Passeriformes > Dasyornithidae > Dasyornis > Dasyornis broadbenti. The sequence continues at coordinate 415,715 of VZRN01005094.1, forward strand.
ACTTGGACCCAGAGCAAACAACTTATTCCCTACTGAACTCCTGGCAGGTAAAGAGAGACGATACTCTCAGTTTGTCCCAAACACAGCGTGACCAACCCCTTCTTTACCGGTGGGTAAGGGGACAGAGCATCACAAAGTGCTTGGCTCCTGGACAACTGGGAATGGCGAGCAAGCCAGGGACAGTTAAAAGAGCGCACAGCCCAAGCAGCCTCCCAAACTGAGCTGGAGCAACCCGGCTCACCTGGAAGCTGGAAGCAGGTCTGGCTCACCTATTGAACTGTATGAACACCAGGTTCCAGATCTCCAGGACGTTGGGGTCATCCTGATTGACCAAGTGTGAGGCATCTCTGTCCCCAATCCGATCATAGTGGATTTCGCTGCAAGGGCCACAAGGGCCGGTGTCTCCCATTTCCCAGAAATTATCCTTCATATTGCCAGGCAGAATCCTGCCCTCAGCAAGCCTGTAAGAAGAAATTTATTGAACAACAGAGACTAACTAAAAGAATTCCCCTAACTAAAGGCTATGCCAGAGAAACCACAGTTCACTAATTCCCTAGATGTGCTGATGAATTCTTGGAGTCTTGAGACAGACTAGTCCAAGAGCCTAACACTCAGGATCCCTGCTGAGGGAATCAAGTATACACTGGCGCCTGGCACTCATCCCAGGTGGAGACAGAGAATTACACAACACATCAGCAAAGCCACCAGCAAGAAGACACTGATGGCATGAAGAACCTCTCCTATGAGAAAAAGCTGAGAATTTAGATTGTTCAGCCTGGAGAAGAGAAGGCTCTGGGATCATCTTGTTGTGTCCTTTCAGTACCTAATGGGGCCTACAAGAAATCTGGAGAGGAACTGTTTAGATGGGTGTGGAGTGATAGGAAAAGGGCTTTAAACTAACAGAGGGCAGATGCATATTACATATTATAAATAAATTCTCCCCTGAGCATGGTGAGACACTGGCGCAGGTTGCCCAGAGAAGCTGTGGCTGCCCCATCCCTGTTCAAGGCCAGGTTGGACATGGTTTGGAGCAACCTGGTCTAGTGGAAGGCATCCCTGTCCATGGTAGAGGGGCTAGAATGAGATGAGCTGTAAGGTCTTTTCTAACCCTGACCATTCCACGGTTCTATGATTCCATGATCTTCTCAAACGCTGTCAGCAGCACCACACTGGGCAGGACAGCCCATCCATCTGACCCAGGAGAACTCTCCTTAAGCTTACACAAGAGATTTTGAAACCAGAGCTCTCAGTATCTTCAAATATCAGTACTTTCCTTTGGTTTGGAAATTCTACCACCCTGCAAACATTATTTGTGACACTTCACTTCTGTTTAAATCTCCTATTACATGTGTTTTGCCACATAACACAGGACATCATAGAGTCATAGAAACACCTATCTTGGAAAAGACCTTTCAGATCATCAAGTCCAACTGTCACCCCAGCAATGCCAAGCTCACCACTAAACCATGCCCCCCAAGTGCCACAGCTATGCAACTTTTAAATCCCTTCAGGAATGGTAGGTCCATCACTGCACTGAGTAGACTGTTCTGTTCTGTTTCTGTCAAGAATTTTTTCCTAATATCCAACCCAAATAAATTACTATTGCTCATCAAAACATGCGCCCTTTCTTCAGTGAAAGGCCTTACCCCAAATCCAACCAGATCTGCTTGCACTCCAGGTCTGGTTGCAGTCCTGCAGCCTCATTTCCACCAAAGTAAGTGACATAGAGTCTTTCAGCAGGGATGCCAAACTCCTTGGTGAGAAGTTCCAGTGCCAGTTTACAGGCAAGTTCCTGCAGAAGTGAACATGCAATCAGCAAGTCAATGTAAGGACAGCTTCTCTTCAACATCCAAAGTACTGGCTACTGTAGGTAGCAGCAGCCAAAAACTTTCCGACTTCTGACATAAGAAAGAGGCAAATTAATATATGCAGTGAACAGGACACAAGAAACATCTCATATGACTTTTCTGATACAGCCAAGTAAACTCCTAGCACCTTCACTACCTCCAAAAAGTCTTTTAATTCTGATTTTGAATACTGCACATGAAGTTTGGGAAAGGAAATCATTATTGTATGATCACTCCTGTTTGAAGGTCAGTCATAGCTGCATAGCACATGTAAGTCCCCACATCTCCAGGACAGCCACTAAAGCCTCTACCTGAAAACTCCATACTAGCAGTTAATTTAATCAGCCTTGTTAACCTTAAGTAATTAATCTCGAATCATTCTGCAGGGTTGGGGCAGCTTCCAAGCTCATTTATTCCAAAGAAGCCACATGCACCTCTGTGCCAACATATTCTCTTTCCTCTTGGCAACTACTCTGTTGAATTCACAGAGACACATAAATCTGTGCAGGAGATTCAGAGCTGCACCCAGACTTTTTTACCTTGAAATAATCCCCAAAGGACCAGGACCCCAACATCTCAAAGAAGGTGTGGTGGTACACATCTTTCCCCACGTCATCCAGGTCATTGTGCTTGCCCCCTGCTCGGATGCACTTCTGAGTGTTGGTGGCTCTGCTCAGTTTAGCGAGCGGGTGTGAGGGGTCAATAGTATTGAGGAAGATGGGTTTAAACTGACAGGAGAGAAAAAAGTGCAATTGAGGAAAGCAGTCAGAACCTGTTTTCAAATGTTGCATGCAACAGCAAGGCAGTAAGTGTCATCTATGTCATGGTATCACTAGTCTGGACAGACCCAAAGCACCTTTCAGAAACAAACCTGCTGCTCCTGTCCATGAGGACGCTGCCTAGAACTCAGCATGCACCCATACAAAAGTGTTCCTAGAGCCCACCAAACCGCAGGACTTCCAAAGGAACTGAAAGCTGTCAGATTCCCAGCTGCCAAAAAATAAAAACTGGGTGCTGATCTGCAACAGAGCCCTTGCAGCAGCCCAGTCTCAACTGCTCTCCAAAGATGCCATTAGCCATTTGTGCTAGGACTGCTGTGGTATTAAGGGTCAAGAAAGGGAGACAGGCAGAGCTCCCACCACAGGAACCTCTTCCAGTGCTCTTTCCAATTTTGTGAGAGTACAGAGGACCCCAGCAGACATACCAACCATCTTTTTGTGAGCAGAAGGAAGATGGAGAAAACAATAATTTTGCCAACAGCTCTCAAACAGCTTCACAGGTTCCAACAGGACATGTTCGTAGGACTGCAGTGCCAGGGTGGGAATCCTACCTGATTCATACCAGCATTGGCAAAGAGCAGTGTGGGGTCATCCAGGGGGATTGTAGAAGATGAGTGCACATAGGTGTGTTTGTTTTTCTTGAAGAAGTCAATGAACCGTTGCCGGATCTGGCTGGCGGTGAGTGGGGTCTCCATCTGGAAGCTGGAAGTTGCTGCTGTCCAAAGCAAGCAGCAGGAAAGAGGCAAAACCGCGGTGCAGTCTGAACAAACAAGAACAAACAACGCTCTGATGTGCTGTCAGCTCAAGGTGAACATCAGGATCATTGTCTACAACTCCTGAAAGGTTTCCCCACATTGTTAAGTACTCACTGACACCTCAGTTCAACCATTGGTCTGCCCCAAATAGTGGTGGCCCAACCCTAAACTTCCTTTCCCCCAACCTCTCTGATTTCTGGGGCTCTACCTCAAGTTACCCATTCTTTGAAAACATACGGTTTTAAAATACCAAATTTCATGAATACCAGGCTTAGTAGGTTGTGTTTGCCTTGCTGAGGACAGAGGGACTGCCAAGTCATCAAGGCGTTCAAGGTGATTAAATGCAGAGAGTGAGGAGACATCATTACAGCCTGCCAGTATTTAAGAGGGCTTACAAAAAGGAGGGAAAGCAACTTTTTACATGGGGAGATGACACGACAAGGGGGAACAGTTTTAAACTGAAAAAGGAGAGATTTAGGTTAGGTACTAGGAAGAAATTCTTCCCTGCGAGGGTGGTGAGGCCCTGGCACAAGCTGCCAAGAGAAGCTGTGGCTTCCCCATCCCTGGAAGTGCTCAAGGCCATGTTGGATGGGGCTTGGAACAGCATGGTCTAGTGGAAGATGTCCCTGCCTTATGGCAGGGGTGTTAAAACCAGACGGGCTTTAAGGTCCCTTCCAATCCAAACCATTCTGTGATTTGATGACTAAATCATAGAACAACCAAGTTTGGAAATGACCCCTGGATATCACCTTGTCCACCCTTCCTACTCAAAGCAAAGCCAGCTCCAGGGATGCCAGGAAGCCTTGAGGGGACCCACATCCCCACACGCACACCAGAGGCAGGTGACAGCCTGGAGGGCAGCACCGCCCGTGTCCTGCGGGTACAGCGGGCTGTCCCTGACAGCAGAGCGCAATGCGGATCCATGGAGGGCGACGAGCTCCCAGCAGCCTGCTGCGGCGCGAAGGGACGGGAAATCCCCACAGGAGCAAGGCCTGGGAGTAGTTCACACAACCACAGAATCAATTAGGTTGGAAAAGTCCTCTAAGATCATCGAGTCCAACCTCGACGCTGTAGGCGGGAAGAATCTGAGGAGGGGAGGACCACGTACAGCGGCGATCCCAGAGCCTATCAGAGCCTCTACCCAGACACATCCCGCTTTCCAGTGTCCGAGGAGAGGTGAAGGCACAGCGGTGCCTGGCAGCGTCGCCGGCCGCCGGACATCCCCCCGCGGGCCCGCATGAGGAGCGACCAGCGCATCGCCACCGCCACCCTCCCGTCCTTCCCTCTCCATTTCCCTCTCCAT
>VZRN01005094.1:420561-435070 GCA_013397935.1 Dasyornis broadbenti
GGGAGGAAGCCTGACTGGGCGCCGCCATTTTAGGGGTGCCCACGCTGCGAGCACAGGGGTGTTGTCCAAAAAATCGGGTTTCTGCCCTGGTGTGCAACGAGCCGATAATGACACGAGAGAGATGCCCCAGCCTGGGTGCTCGCTGGCATTCCACAAATCCAGCACACCCCGGACTTTCCTTGCTGTTATTTATACACAGAAATTCTGAGTTAGTAACTTTGCAAGCACAGCCCTTCTGTTAGGATTGATTAGTACTTGCCATACAAATCATGGAACCCCAGCTAACTTCTACTCATGCTCAGGGTAAGGGTCTTCACCTAGGCAGGTTTTTTTTTTTTTTTTTTTTTCTTGTAGGTGTGATTTTTAGTGCTAAGAGGAAGATATTTCACGTCTAAGACACATGGACCTGGAGTATTTTGCCAAGTTAGCAATGTCATCCCTAAATCTTGTTATTTCCAGAATGTCCTTGAGTAAGGGATGCTGGCTGCTGCTTCTTCCAGTGATTAGGTCTCCTTTCCTGCTGATTACGCTTGAAAGTGTACAAAGGTCTTACATCAAAGAACATCCTGACTTAATACTGACTGACACATTCCACACTTTGTAACAATGATGCTGCCTGCTCCCATGGAGGGAGCAGGGAGCTGTTGGGCTCAGCCAGGAAGGGCCTGTGGCAGAGCAGGGGCTGGCTGTGGGTGCTGAGCTAGGGGTGCTGGAGTGGTGATCAAAGCCCTGCTGGGGATGTAATGGCTACAGGGTCTTTGCAGGGGTCTGCAGGGTCAAGGTCAGGGCCGTGAGATGCAGGAGGGGTCACTGCATGGCTTCGGTCATGGAGCTCACAGGAAAGTCCTTATGGACCCAGGCTAAGGGGCACAGCATGTATGCAGGGGAGCTGACCAAAAAAATCACTCTGAGGACAGTCAAGCACTGAAATGGGGTCTGGGAAGTCTGCAGGGTCCCTGGAAGGTTTTGAGGTCAGGTTCAAGCCCTGAGCGACTTGCTTCGAAGTCATTGCTGACCCTGCTCCTCCTGATGAGACTTAAAATAGGGTCCTCTCAGTTCCTCTCTAACCTGGATGGTTCCCAGGTGCATCTATAGCATTGGGATCTTGTAGCCTGGTCTCATCACTTCCTTGGTGCATCCTTTCTGGCCCTGGGCTGTGATTCCAGAGCCATGAGCATGCCTGTGCTGCTGTCCTTGGCCACCATCAATCAACCCTTTCCAAAGGTCACTCCCCTGCTTGGCCCTGGCCTTTGGCCATTTCTGGTCCTGCAGCTCTCTTTGCTTGTTTCTGTTGTTTCCTTCCCGAGGAGCCTGGAAGGAAAAGAGAAACTCCAGTCTTATTGGTTCCTAATAGGAACCAATAGGGAGCTCTGCTCTGGATGCTGCTGGCAGAGCAGGCAAGTCTGTGCAGTGCAATTGTTTGTGCAGGTGATTACACCTGCAAGAACATCTGCTACAGCAGGTCCAACTCCAACACCATCCAAATCCACACCCAGCATGCTTACCTCTCATGGGGCCATAGTCTGTCCACCACCATGGAAGGAAACATCACTGCTTCCTCCCCTCCATGCTCTGTGTCACCTAAAAGCTCATCTTCCAAACATGGGGGCCCTTCACCATCTTCTGAGTGTTTCTTTGGTGATTGCCAAATGTGGAACCACTCAGCTGCTCATCTTCCAAATGTGGGGTTCCTTCACCATGTCCTGAGTGTTTCTTTGGTGATTGCTAAATGTGGCAGTACTCAGCTACTCAGGGAACAGAGAATTTTGTCCCCTTTGCCAGACTGAGAAACAGGTGTGTCCCACTGGGCTCATCCAGATGGGATGGACCCACTCCCACAACTTTCCTCTTGTTTCGTCCCCTACTTCACATTCAGGTTGCCCCAATTCTTCTGTTTCAGCTGAGGCTTTTTACATGGCAGCTCTTTGCTTCTTTTAAAACTTCTGCATCCTGCAAATCCGTGTTCCCAGGCTGTCCTGAGCTGCAGGATCCTTGGCTTTACAGGCGCTTCTTGGGCATATAAGCATCCAGCATTGTCCTCCAGCAAGGAGGAAGGTGATGGATGTGAGCTTGGAGCTACAGAAGCAGGTGGTCAGAGCTACAGGGAGTGGGGAGTCTTTTTCTGCTGGCTCCTGGATGCTCTGGGGAGAAGTGTTGGCAGGAGTGGAACTTGCTGTGTATGAACTGCATTCTTTGTGCTTTGCAGGCTGGCTTTTGGATTAGCATCCCAGAATTCAACCACCCCAAACTGGGATATTGCTGGGCACAGCCAGATTTGAACCTGTTTTCCTCTTCCTAGTGGTGCTCTTCTAAGCCTGTGGAAGAGGAGGACCCTTCTGCTGTTACAGAGACTCTGGGAGCTGTGGCTTTAGAGGAGAGAAGTGGTGGGAATCTGGGCAATGCAGGTGACACGCAGCCCCATGTGCCAAATGTCAGTGAGCCCTTGGTCCTCCTGGGACCCTGGCTTTGTTTGGGGCAGGCAAGAGGCCAAGGCTGATGCTGGCAGTGTCCCCATCCCCGTGGGTGCCTGGAGCCACACCCTGGGCTGTGCCTGGCTCCTCTTCATGCCGAGCAGGCAGCAATCCTGCCATGTGTCACCGCCTGGTGCAGAGGCTGCAGACATGGCTGCGCTGGCTCGGAGCGTCCTGGTGACGGGGTCCAACCGGGGCATCGGACTGGAGCTTGTGCGGCAGCTCACCGCCAGCCCCTGGCCCCCCCAGCACATCTTCGCCACCTGCCGCGATCCCGAGGGTCCAAGAGGGAAGGTCAGTGCGGGCACAGGGCACGGGATGGTCCTGAGCCACGTGGGCAGTGGGAATCTGCAGTCCCTGCAGCTGGCTTTCTGCCCTGGCTGGGTAGCCCAGCAGTAGGGGCAGGAGTGCTTTGGAGGGTCTCATAACACCCCCAGCCCCCTGGATAAGGCAGCGCCCAATGTAGCCGGATGGGATGAGGCTGGAGTCTTCAGCACTCACTCCTGGCTGTGCCAATGGCCGGCCAACCCCTTTTCCATGCTGGGATCACTCAAGATGGGGGGCAGTTCCTAAGCCCTGCAGCACCATTCTCCTGACAGCTGTGGGGATGCTACCCTACCCCATTCACTGGGAATGGCCCTGTGCACTTTCCCCTAAGAAAGCAAAGCCACCCTGGCTTGGTGACCTGGGAGCAGGGATGGGACGCCTGGCCGTGCTGCTGATGGCTTCTAATCTCCTCCCTTGCTCCGTCACTTTATTTCCAGGCCCTGCAAGAATTAGCTGCCCAGCACTCCAGCATCAAACTGGTCCAGCTAGGTATGGAGCAACCTTTCTCCTTGCCCCCAACATTGCTTCCAGCTCTCTGCTGGCTTCAGAGATGAGACATGGGGCACCTTTTCCAGGAAGCTCTAGCCCTGCCAGGTGGGGAGAGATCCTCAGGGAGGGATCTGTGCACACTTGGGCAAGTTTCTCTCTCCAAATTGAGCTGTGCTCTGGCTGGAGCAGTCAAACTGGCTTCAGAGGAGGCAGAGGTGAGTCTGGACACCTCTAAGCAAGTTTCATGGGAAAGGCATGATGTCTCTTTCCAAATATGCTAAGTACAATACCCAGGTTTTGGGCTGAGATACATGGGTTCAAAAAGTGAAGCAAGACAGGGCACAGTAAACTCGTGGATGGTTCCTAAGTAGGAGGGTTGGTTTGGGATCTGCTTGGAGGTGGCCATGGTTGGCATTTCTTTCAGGTGCAAAAGGGAGAAAAAAATAGCTAAAAATTATGCATGTGGGAAATCTGACCAGCCTGGTATCCCAGGCTGATGCTCAGACCCAGAGGCATGGGATGTCCACAGCCTGGACTGGGGAGATGTCCTCTTGTCCCTTCCCTGCTCCCATGGAGGTGGGTAAGACTCAGTGACCTTTTTCAGCAGTGCTTGGGAACAGCACAAAGCAGCAAATGGACCTAGACAGCATAGAGACTTGGGGGAAGAAAGGAAGAACAGTCAGACGGGCATTTGGAGTTGGCAAAGTTGGGGTATTCACAGGAAAGAAGCTTCCAGGGTGTTGGACTGGGACAGGATCTCACTGGGGAGGACAATGTTGGAGTGAAGAGTGGAGAGATAAGGAGCACCAGGCTGAGGATGTGTCTTGAGGAGGCAGAGATCTCCTGTGTTCACCTGTGTCTGAGAGAGTGGGGCTGCTTACAGCTGCTCCTTTTATTCATGAAGAGGATTAGGGTTAGGGTTAAAAGAACATCCAAAGCCAAAAGAAATGTTTTGGGAAAGTGCCTGCACCAGAATTGCCATTGCTGTATAAGTGAGGTGGGAAGCAGCCAGAGCTTCTAAATATTTGTATTTCATTGGAGCCAATCATAAGAAAACTTAATTAAGGCTATGCAAAGACTGTATCAGCCTCTACCTACCTACCTACCTACCTACCTACCTACCTACCTACCTACCTACCTACCTACCTACCTACCTACCTACCTACCTACCTACCTACCTACCTACCTACCTACCTACCTACCTATTTATTTGTTTAAAAACATTTTTTTTAAAAAGAGAAGCTGCTTCAAGCTCTCTTGCTCTTTATTAAGGAAGGATTGTCTTTAAACCAGTATCAGATATGGACTTTTCAGAAAGGAAAGTTAAAAGAAAACCCTCAAAAATGTGTAAGATCTATCACTTCTTTTCGTTCTCTTTCTTTCTTTCCCACCCTTATTTCTTCCAAGGAGACAAGAGTTTGTTATTCCAGCAAATTTGGGGGCTAAGAACTAAAAATGTGTTGGTCACACATGCCTTAGAGCAATGACTCAGCTAATCCAAACAGAGCAGTTAATCATTCACCAGGTGACCAAAAGATCTCTCACATGTGGTGGAGTGACAAAACCTTGAACTTCACCCTATCATTATCCAAAGAGAAGTCATTCCCAAGTACTCAGTGATTTGTCCTGCAGCTGGACACACAAGATCCTCTTGAATCCCAAGGCTCCTTCCCCTCACATCAGCCCCTGGGCAGATTATCCCATCATATTCTCCTCCAATGTTTTCAGGGCACCTCTACAAAGGTCTGTGCTACACAAAGCACGGTGGCAACAAGTCCCATGCCATTCACATAGTTACTTACTGCCAGAAAGACACCTGACTAGTTAAAAATGACAGGAAAAACAATTGTTCTGCTGCCCATCAGTGTATGACATATTCCAATAAAGGAATCTTCAACGTTGGAAACCTTTGCTAAGTCACTCTTGTCTAAGCATGAGAACAGAAACACAGCTCAGGGGCCAAAGTGTTGCAAAAAAGGAATCTAGCCCTGCAGTCCCCCACTCCCAGCAGGCTCATCACATTGGCATCTGCAAAAAACAGGCACAGAAATGTGCATGGGAACAAGGGCACACTCCAACCTGCCCATACACGTGAATATTCATGGTTTTAAGGGCTCTGTGGTATACCTGAGGTATTAGAAGACAATATATAAAGTTTAATGTTGGCCTAACCAGCCCATTTCACATCCTAAAGGTATTTAGATGATCCTTTTAAACAAAAAACCAACGGCCACTTCAGTTGGTGAGCATCCAGTAGAGGATGCAAATCCTAACAAGCAACCCTGAAATCTGGACACAAACTTAAAAAAATACTTTTATTTCCCAAGTCAGAAAAATCCTGCTATTAAAGTATGTCAGAATTTCAAAAGCTATACCAATATTTAAGCAGAGGAAGGCACTGGGGATGCTTATCCCTGTTAGTCCAATTTCACTTGTGTCTTGTTGCTTGACAGGGCTTGTCCCCACAGCTTGGTCAGTGGGGATAAGGAAGTTGAGACTCAGAGCCTGCAACCAAATACTGCAGGTTACATCCCAAATCTTTCATTACTTGTACTCACCTAAGGCTCATCTGTCAGCTCCAAAACCTTGTGGGTAACAGCATGAAGCAAAAAAACCCAAGCCAAACCAAAACCAAACCAAAAACCAAATCAAAACAAAAAAACCCCAGACAAACAAAGAACTAAATGTAAGGAAAAGGCGAGGAAAAAGGAAGGATTTTTGCAAACAAACGACTGCAAAACTATGGGAAGTTGTGCTGTGGAAGATCAATTTAAGCACAAATTGCTTAAAGAGGCAAAGATAACTTGAAATGATCAGTCAAAACAGTATAAACCAGAAGGGATCTTCATGTAATCCAATAAAATTAATGTGCCCCCTCTATGTTAACAGTGCCTATAGCTGCTGTGCAGTACAGAAGGGCTTGATGAACAGAGTTTGATTGTTTCCCCAAAGACAGTATCTGTCCTTAAAATGTGCCCATCTGTGTTGGCTCACTGTGGAAATAAACCTGGGAGTCTCAGTGTGCAATGACTGAGCACCCCTATGATCATAAATTCCTTGAATACAGATAGCAAATACAGACAACGTTTTCCTACCAGTAACCCCCACATGACCCAAAATGAGTTGAATTAAGATTTAATTCGGCTGAGTCTGCAAAACCAAGAGGTGAGGATAAAGTGCTGCTCATTCCAGTGTGCTTAATGCCCTGACCTGCTAAACCTGCTGCATCCTTTCTGCATAATGCTGGTTTAGAGAGAGACATTCCAGCCACAGCACAATTTCCAGTGGGTGCTGTGTGACCCATCAGAGCTATCCATTTGCTTTTGCCCTGCCAGACACAGTGAACTTGCCCAGCATCCGAGGGGCTGTGCAGGCTGTGGGGTCTCATCTGAAGGACCAGGGCTTGAACCTGCTCATCAACAATGCAGGCATCAGCTCCCACGCCACACTGTGCTCCCTGGACTCGCAGGAGATGCTCGATGTGTTTGCCACCAACGTGGTTGGGCCACTCCAGGTTGTCAAGGTACGTGTGGACCTTTTGGGTTTCTCCTGCTTGGGAAGATGTTCCCCAGTGGGAATAAGGTCACCTCCATGGATCTCTCCTGCCCACCTAGAGGAGCTCAGCAGCTCAGCCCAGCCCCAGTATCCCCTGTGCTTTGTTCTTCCCCTCCTGGAGCTTCTGCCTGCACTGAGCTCGCTCCTTCCCCGGGGAAAGGCTGGAGCCTGGCCCCTTCCTTGAGGCATCTTCCCATCCCCTGTGTTTCTGTCAAGAGGGTCTGTCCAGCTGCTCATCCACAGTTTGTGACAGAGCCCTCCAGGAAGTTCTTCAAGCTGGGGGGTCTGTCAAATGTTCATGGAGCATCAGTGTCTTTACATCAGGAATTTCTGCCACTCCTGGAGCAGGCGGCGAAGGGCACGGGGAAGGAGGATCTGAGCTGCAGCAGGGCCGCTGTCATCAACATCTCCACCAAACTGGGCTCCATCGGGCTGGGCCTCGGGCTGCCAGAGGCCCCCATGTACCCGTACAGGGCCAGCAAGGTGAGGTGCCAGGGGAGGTGCTGGGGATGCTGTGCCAGGCACAGGGCCCATGGAGGGGAGGGAGCCCATGGGTCACCCCCTGCCCCAGCCACCCACCCCTGGCCTGGTTCTCCCAGCAGGATGCACAGAGACCGGGACAGCAGCAGCTGGGACTGAGCCTTTCAGGAGGATTGTGCTGATGCTTTGTCCCAGCACCAAATCCCATTTCCCACCTCCACAGCCATTTTCTACCTGGGAAATGTCCCCTCTCCTGCCCACCCACATTCCAGGTCATGCTGCCAGGGCTGTACCTCTTCCAGGCTGCCCAGAACATGGTGACAAGGTGCTTGGCTGCAGAGCTCCAGGACAAGGGGATCTTGTGTGTGGCCATCCATCCTGGCTGGGTGAAGACTGACATGGGGACAGAAAAGGTACTGGGCTGTGCAGTGAAGGGTCAGCAGGACCCCCACTGTATTCCCAATCCTGGAGGAGGGCAAAGCTACTTAGGGGATGCTGTGTGATGCCGTGGGCTGCCAGGACCATTTCCTGGGGCAGAGCAGGCAGGGAGCAGGCAGCAAGCTGCCACATGTGAAGTACATGAGATAGCCAGCCCTGTCTTTCCAACCCAGCCTGGAGAACAGAGGTGTGGCAGTAAGGAAAATTATCCCCATGAGCACCATGGATGCTGCTCCTGGGAAAGCACCCTCCCCAAGAGCTGCTCTCTGTTACAGCCCATTGTCCTCTTCTACAGGCACCGCTGACAGTAGAGCACAGTGTGAGGGGCATCCTGACTGTCCTGGCCAGCCTCTCACAGGCCACCTCTGGAGCCTTTCTCGACTGGGAAGGGAACAGCCTGCCCTGGTGATGGACAAATGGACGGTGCCCCTTGCTCTGGCTGCAGTCTCTGATCCCTGGCTCACCCCTCTGCACGGTCACCCTGCTCAACCTTAGCCCTCCCCACACTGCTGAGGAGAGGGAAAGAGCTTGGGAAGCAGCTTCTCTCCCCTTTCCCACCCAACGTGTGCTCTGTGGTCCCCCTGTACCCCCACCTCTGTGAACTCTGGCAGCTGATGCCTCTCTGCTCCATCTCCACACCCAGTCTCAACCACCCCCCTCCTGAGCCTGGCACAGGATCCCTGTGCTCTTCCTGAGCACTGTGTGTCCCTCTGTCCCTCCTGTGACCAGGAATTCCCAGCTGAGGGGAGAGGGCAGTAGCTCCCTGTGACCCCCAGCCCCTCAGGCAGACCAGCCTGGGCAGGGGAAAGCCAGACCTGCACGGGCTCGGAAGATCTCTCTCCTCTCAGGAGAGGGCACCTGCTCCAGCTTCTCTGGTGCCTCCTGGAGGGGAGGTCTCCAGAGGGCAGTCACAGTGCCATGGGATCTGCAGATTGTCACTCATGGGGATGCCAGTGACAGCCGTGGGTCGGGGGTAGCTGTGGGCACCACCTCATCCTGGGATGAGGAGTGGGATATCTGGGAAGGGGCTGTCCCTTGAGCTGGCAAAGCACAACAGAGCTGGAGGCTCTCAGCAGGAGTTTATTGAGGATGTGGGACAGGGGGAGCAGTGGCACAGGGTTCTGCTGGTAGGACCCTGAACTGGTGTTTCACCAGGGTATGACCTTCCCTTCCCAGTCCAGGAAGGTGCCAGTGTCCTTCTCAGAGAGGGAGGAGAGGACCTTCAGCATTCCTTGCACGCTGTCATCCACTGTCACAGGGGGCTGTGGGACAGAGGTGGAGATGCAGCCCATATCCAAGGTCTGGCTCAGGGCCCTGGAGCAGCTGAAGCCAGGGGAAAGAGCTGTGCCAGGGCAAAGGGAAAGCTGAAAACCCCAGGGGGTGGGACTGAACAGAGAACTGAGGGCATGGGGTCACCCAGCACCCAGGACCAGGACAGGGGCAGCTGACCCAGCAGCAATTGGACAGGCAGGGAAGTCATGGGCAGGGGCTCAGAACAGCAACTCCCACCCATGGAAAATCAGCACAGGAGTTCTGATGGACCCGTCCCAGTGGAATTCCTACCGTGTGTCCAGCAGCACTGCCCATGTCGGTTTGCACCCAGCCAGGGTGGAGAGCGACACAGAGGATGCCGTGCTCCCGGTACGCCAGGGACTGGCACTTGCTCAGCATGTTCAGAGCAGCCTGTGGGGAGATGGAAAGGGGACAGCGGTGGGAAGGGAAGGGGGATTGCAAGGGGACCCATGGCTGGGGCAGGGCAGGGGAAGTTAATTTGTCCCCAGCATGTGTGACAGTACCTTGCTGCAGCGGTACGAGGTAACTTGCACCTGGTCCCAACCAAAGGAACAAGCGATGGAGCCACCAATGCTGGACATGTTGATGATGCCAGCCTTGCTGCAGCTCAGCCCTGAGCCCGGGCTCCCCTGGGCAGCCTTCTTCAGCAAAGGCAGGAATGCCTGCAAGGAGACAGATGGGACAGAAGCACACACAGATGTGGCACACGGCAGGGGAGCAGCTCCTTCCACAGTGGGCAGTGCTGACACCAGCTCTGGGGCATCTTTCCTCCTCTTCCCTGCCAGGCTCCAGCTCCTGCTGAGCTCCAGCCCATGGCTGCATGAGCTTCTCACCGAGACCCCACTGCTAACCAGAGTGGAGGCAGAACCCGCTCCCACCAGCCCTTCATGCTCCCCCAGGACAGCTCAGCTTAGGTGAGGGTCTCACCTGGCCCATCAGCAGGGGCCCAATTGTGTTGGTGGTGTAAATCTCAGCCATGTCCTCCAGTGTCTCAGTATCAAGTGAGTTCAACTTGACAATTCCAGCATTGTTGATGAGGAGATTCAGCCCAGAGCCTCCCAGGTGCTCCCCAACCTTGGCTGCAGCTGCCTTGATGCTGGTGGAGTTGGCAACTTCTGCAGAGCCAACACAAGGGAGGTCAGTGCCTGTGTCCCCATGGTGGAGTCCCCTCTGTTCCCCCAGAGATAGCAGTGCCCCATGGCCCTGCAGGCATCAGCCCATTGGCACCACTGCCTCCCAGCACGGGACTCCCAGGGTGTGCCCAGCCTGGGCACTCGCCAGAGGAACTGGGGCAAAGGATCCCAACCTCAGGGCACCTACCTAGTGGGATGATGATGATGTTGGGGTGCTTGGAGGCCAGATTCTGTAACTCCTGCAAGAGAGGGCGCTGTGTAGGCATGGAGGCTGGAGGGGCTGTGCAGAGGCTCAGCCTTTCCCAGGCAAAGCCCATGCCACTCCATCTCTGTCCCTGCACCGCTTTCTGTCCAACAACCTGCTCCAGCTGCCACATCACATGGGGTTCTGTGCCTTCTATGTATGCTATGTGCCATTGTCCCCTCCACACATCCCATGCACAACTGGTCCCACTGGTGTCCCAGCCCAGTTGACCTGTACTACAGGTGCCTGACTGCAGCTCCAGTCCCTTGCAAGCCCCCTCCCTGATCCAATCCTCCTCTGGCACCAAGTGCTCCTGTCCCCAGCACAGCCACTGCCTCCCAGCCTGGCCTCACCTGTGCTCGCTGTCCCTTGGGGTCCCGACAGCCTGCAAAGATCCACTGTGGTGGGTTTGAAATCCTCAGGAAATGCTGGACGAGCCCCAGGCCGATGCCCCGGTTGGCCCCAGTCACCAGAAGGGAGCGGACGTGGAGTCCTGCCATGCTGCTCTGGCTGAGGCTGCACTGCTCTCGCCTGGACTTTGCCAGTGCCTTTTGCTACTTGGTTACTCGCATGCTCCCATGAGGACTTGCATCAGCTCGTGGCTCTCAGAAATTCTCTGCATGCACCTCAATCTCTTGGCTGTGGTCCATACCCATGATCCACTTTTCCCAGTGGCTGTGAAATGACGCAAAGGGAGCCAAGTGTCCTGCCCGGGCAGGGAATGCCCTGGGCTAGGTGTCTGGAGTGCTGCTTTATGTACCTTCCCTGCTCTACCAAACCTGAGCCTTTTGGTTTTCAGGGCCAGCACTATCCCTGTCCTTGCACTGAGACGCTCTCTCCCACCACCTCCCTCCCTCTTGGGATCCCAGGCCTGTCCCTCCCCTCGCCCAAGGTCAGGCAGGCGAGGCTGGACTCACTGACTGTGCACAGTGCAGTTTGTTGGCCTTAATTTGTGCAATGCCAAAACGAGGGCTGGGGATGGAGCAGTCAGGACAGGTGAATGTCCCTTGAAGATGGAGCAGCCACGACAGATGAGTGTTCCTTGGCCACAAGAACTGGCTGAGAAATCTAGAAACCCTCCAGGACCACTGGAAAAAACCCTCCAAGGCTGTCCAGAGCAATCCCTTCCTCAGAGTCTGCTGTAACAGCAGCTATAATAAAGTGTGATAGAAAGATAATCCCTGCCTCATCCCTGGAAGTGTTCATGGCCAGGCTACACAGGCTTCTGAGCAACCTGGTCTAGTGTAAGGTGTCCCTGCTTGTGGTAGCGGGGCTGGAACTAGATAGTCTTTAAGGTCCCTTCCAGCCCAAACTATGGCTCTATGATTCTATGGTAAAATTCAGTTTTGCCCCTGGGTGTGACTTTTGTGAGGCTGGGAGCCAGGGCTGTGCTCTGGCACATGTACTACAGGTGGACATCCAGTCCCAGGGTGGTCCAGGTGCTCCCCAACTCTTTCCTGCAGCAGAGACTGAACCAACTGATGGACTGAATTCCTAGGGAAGCATCTGACTGGTGGATTTAGAAGCTTTTGGACAGGCCTGAAGATCACAGAATCAGAGAATCATTCCCCAGGAGCTCCTGCTGCACCTAAAGGCAATGAAGAACCATGATCTGCATGTTTCCATGAGTCCCCACCCCACAGGGAGGGTCTGGGCATCTGATGGATGATGGATAAATTAGACTTGGTGATCTCAGGGGTCTTTTCCAATCTAATTCTATGATCCCATGGCCTCCCCAGCTGGTTTCTGCTGCAGCATCACCCTAACTACATAGACCATTTGCAACAGTGGAATGTGTATATTTAAGATAGTTAGAGATGTTGTGTAGGTAGTTTAAGGCAATTAATAGCCACTTATCCAGGATGTGGTTGGATAAGGACTAGGGAGTGTAACCTTGCGGAATCTCTCCTGCTCCAGCTGGACCTTTGCAACTGGACAATGACTAGCTGTCATGTTCAAGAGATCTGACCCTCCATCCATGTGCTGCCTTATGTAACCATCCCAAATAAATTACTAGAGTAAAAAAACTTTTGTCTTTAAGAGCAAACTCTGCTGCCCATTCTTCTGTGTACATGGTGGGTTGATCCTGGCTGGATGCCCAGCATCCACCAAAGCCACTCTATCATTCCCCTCTGCAACTGGACAGGGGAGAGAAAAAAATATAACAAAGGTTCATGAGTTAAGATAAGGTCCGGGAGAGATCACTCACCAAATGCTGTCATGGTCAAAACAGACTTGAATTGGGGATATTAACTGAATTTGTTACTAACAAAATCAGAGCAGGATAATGAGAAGTATGATACATCTTAGAAACACCTTCCTTCCACTACTTCCTCCTTCCCAGCTCTACCCACTCCCCCTCAGCAGTGCAGGGAGACGGAAAATGGAGTTTATGGTCAATTCATCACATGTGGTCCCTGCTGCTGCTCAGGAAGAAGAGTTGGAGTCCTTTCCCTGCTCCAGCATAGGCCCCCTCCCACAGGAGACAGTTCTCCATGAACTTCTCCAATGTGAGTCCACCTCATGGGCAACAGTTCTCCACAAACTGCTGCAACATGGATCACTCTTCCATGGGGTGCAGTCCTTCAGGCACACACTGCTATAGCGTGGGTCCTCCACAGGGTCACAAGTCCTGCCAGGAAACTTGCTTCAGTGTGGACTCCTCTCTCCATGGAGAGGTTCCTGCCAGGACACTGCTCCAGCACAGGTTTCCCATGGGTTTGCAGCCTCCTCTCAGGCATCCACCTGCTCTAGAGTGGTCTTCTCCATGGGCTGCAGGTGGATCTCTGCATCCCTCCATGGCCTGCAGGGGCACAGCTGCTTTACCAGGGTCTGCACCACAGGCTGCAGGAGAATTTCAGCTCCAGCGCCTGGAGCACCTCCTCCCCCTCCTTCTGCACTGACCTTGGTGTCTGCAGAGCTATTCCTCTCACATATTCTCACTCCACTCTTCTCTGGCTGCAATTACATCTGCACAATAACTTTTTGTTTTCTTCTTAAATACGTTATCATAGAAGTATAACCACCATTGCTGAAGGGTTGGGCCTTGGCCAGCAGCATGTCTGCTCTGGATCCAGCTGGCACTGGCTGTGCTGGACATAGTGGAAGCTTCTGACAGCTTCTCACAGAAGCCACCCCTAAAGCACTCCCCCCTACCAAAACCTGGCCATGTAAACCCAATACAGTCTGACACTTACCCGTCTTGTCGTGCCACTTCACCACCCTCAACACCAGCCCACTGATGGAGCCATAGCCTCTGGCATGGGGATGAAAAGGCACTGACCACCATGAGCCACAGCTGAACTGGGCGAGAGGAGGAATTTGCCATCCCTTCAGCGAGAACATTTCCCAGCTTGCTTGACAGATTTGACCACTTTAAATGCTTTAATACCTTAAGATGAGACAAAGGACGTGCAAGGCTGTTGTGGCAGGATGCTTCTTCCCATGCACAGCCACCGGGGAGACCCTGGGGCTGCTTGGAGCTGTTGGAGCCAAAACTAAAGGAAAGAATGTGAAAACAAGGTAGAGTTCCAGGGGTGGTTTGACATCATGTGTGAACCACTGCATGGGAAACGGTACTAGAGAGCTGGCAAAAATATGTTGAATCTTGAAACGGTTTGGGTTGGAAGAGACCTTAAAAGTTCATCTTGTTCCAATACCCTGCCATGGGCCCAGGGACACCTTGCCCTAGGCTCAGAGCCCCGTCCAACCTGGCCTTGAACACTTCCAGGGATCGGGGAGCCACAGCTTCTCTGGGCAACCTGTGTCAGTTATTCACCCCACTACCAGGATTTCTTCCTCGTATCTCATTTTAACCTGTCCTGTTTTCAGTTTGAAGCCATTCCCCCTCATGCAATCACTCCATGCCCTTGTCTAAAGTCCCTCTCCAGCTCTCTTGTAGCACCTTTACGTACTGGAAAGCGCTCCAAGGTCTCCCCGGATCCTTCTCTTCTAGAAGGGCACGGGTATGCTCAGGAAAAGCGCCGGGGATGGGCATAGCGATAGGGCAGGGGACAAGGATGGGGACTGGATAGAGGACAGATGAAGGGTTGGGGTGGGACGGGGAGGGTCGGGAGCTG
>VZRN01005094.1:435345-503373 GCA_013397935.1 Dasyornis broadbenti
TGGCCCAGCCCCTGCCTGTCCCCAACCCCGCCTGGCCCAGCCCGTGCCTCTCCTCAGCCCCTGCCTGTCCTATCCTTGTCTTGCCCAACCGTACTTGTATGCAACTCTGCCGGTCCCCAGTCCCTGCCTGTCCTCAACCCCAGCCGGCCCAGCCCTGCCTGTCCCAGCCCCACCTGTCTCCAGCCCCGGCCTGTTCCCAGTTCTTCTTCCTTCCACAATTCAGAGAGTTATGGTTAAAACCTGGTCACAGGAAAATAATTATTGGGGGATAATAATCAATATGGAAGAGGATAGAAATAAATGTCCTGTCCTGTGCGGGAGACTTGCAGAAGGCCGAACACACTCCAGAGCTACGGGTGTCCCTCTCCACTATCCGAGCAAGATGCAACAGGACCTGTGTGCCCCCAGCAGCGTGGCTTCCTCAGCACAATGCCCTTAGGAAGGGTCCTTGCAGAGAAGTGGGTGCATTTGGGGTGGATTTGAGCAATCTCCTGGGTTTGGGACTGTATTTGGGGTTCAAAACCCTTCCCGGGATGATGGAGCACTGCTTATGGCTTGTTTCTTCTCACATAGTCTTGTGTGTATAGACACGAATGTGGCTTCTCCCAGCCTCTATGTCCTGGAGCCATGGATTTCTGACCTCTTGGTGAATTACGAGCAGCCAGATGAGCGTGAGAATTTCGTGGCTGGGCAGGTGGTGCGGGTAGGTACCCAGAGGGACTGTCCCAAAGTGCTCCAACAGCATTTGAAATCTAAATTCTGGGAAGTGCTCAGTGGTGGCTGTGGGTGTGCAGCTCTTCCTCCTCAACGTCTCTGATTTTAATTTTTTTTTTTTGAGGAGTAGGAGCTTGGTGTGATGACCACTTTCCTGTGAAGCTTGTTCCAGGTCTATAAATAATAGTTCTTTTTTTTCCCCTGCTCCAATCTCTTGACAGGTCTTGAGTGACTCCACTGCTCCTGACCAACCTGGGGTCCTCCAAGATGGTGCCGTGCAGGTCTCTGATGGATCCTGCTACATCCGTGTGGTCATTACACCCGAAGCTCTGCAGACAGAGGAAAAGTGGGTTCCACCGTGACTTGGCATGGCTGGGACAGCAGTTCTCCACAGCTGCTGTGAGGAGCTGGGGCTCCTGCCTGGTCTTGTTTCAGGTTGTGTTAAGCTAAAGCAACCTCAGGGTGGAAAGTTGGTGTGAAAGAGTTCTTAAGAGAAGAGAGGCAGAATGCATGTGCTCCAGTGTCTACTGGTTGGGATGGGCAGCGATCCATGGCAGAAGCTATGATGCCATTAGAAAGGACTGTAGAGCCCATGAGTTTTGTGAAAGGAGCCAGAGTATTAACCACAGTAGCCTGGGCTGCTCCTTCAGTGCTTTCCTCCATTTCCCCATTTGGACACCCTTAAACTGGTGGGGGTGCTGGTTGCAGAGCCAAGGATAAGCAGCAGGAAGAAGCTGCTCTTAGGCAGGAATTATTAAGGAATAAGGAGCCCTTGGTCCCTGCTTCTCATGCTGAGACATGTTCCAGAATGCCCCAGTGTGGTTGGCAGAGTTGTTGGGGAAGGCCCACTGTGTGTCTGGGTGGGGATCCAGCTCTGTTTTTCAAGGTATTCCTGCTCTGCTCCTTTTCCAGCACCCACCAGCAGCTCAGACTTTCCAGCCTTACTTGCAGAATTATCGTCTTGCAGAAGTATACAGTGTGTTTTCAGGATGAGGCCAGGCTGGTAAGTTCTCTGAGGAGTGGAAACGGCTTGTTCCTTTACCTTGCTGTGCTTCCTGCATTTTTGCCTGCTTCCAGCTGCTCCCAGGAGCTGAAGGTGGGTGATGGGTGGCCTTTCATCTTCATCTGCAGCTCCTGTGGGGTCTGTGGCAGTTGGTCTGGGCACTGGGGTAGGGATGAGCCCTCCCTAGGAATGGGGTGTACCTCCCCCAGGGCCTTTGGCTGTTAAGCAGCCACAGAAGGCCTGCATGGGCTGGTGGCCGAGCTGCCTGCTGTCCCCTTGCCGGGGTTCAGAGGTGTCCCCATAGCCTTCCCTGGACTGGCCCACCCTGGCTTGTGGCTCTTGCAGAGCCATCAGCTGGCTCAGGAAGATACAAACCCCCCTTTGAATGGGGGTTGTCCTTTGTGAGGGGACCCTGTCTTAGGCTGGAGAGTTGGTGGCAGAGCTGGGGTGCATATGTGGGTGCCAGCTGGCGCCATGGGAGGCAGGGGCAGAGGTGGGACTCAGAGGTGCCTTACAGGCTCTGTCCTCCCTACAGGAGGACTGTGAGTTTTACCTCAGGACCCAGCAGTTCATCGTGCTGCCCATGCAGAGGCAGAGGATTGAATCATCCGACGGGTATGGCCCATGGGATGGGTGGGTGGGAACTCTGCTCAGGGGGGCTTCCTCATCTTCCCACAGCAGCGCTGACCCTGGGAGTGCTGATATGACCTACTTGTGCTGGTGACCTTTTGAAAGAGGGATTGTCTCCACAGCAAGGGAGAAGGAAGGTGGGGATTTGGACGGAATCAGCAATTGGCTTCTCTCTTTCTGTAGGAACCACGATCCCTCTGTGGTGAAGAAGATAAAGGAGCTCTGGCTGTGAGTATGGGTCTCAGAGATCAATCCAGACACCCTGATGGGAGTGTGCAACCTCTGACTGGGGTTACAGCAATGGCTGGCACAGGGTATGGCAGTTCCTGGCTAACCTGTGTGACTCTCTGCCCCAGAATGTGACAGTGCTGAGTAGACCATGAAAAATGGGATTGTGGTGGCACATCCCCAACCTCTCCCTCTGAGCTAGGAGGAAACACCTGTGGGGGTCTTGTTCCTTCCAGTGGTAGGCAGCACAGCCAGGTGGATGAGCCCTGCACAGCTCATTCTTCACCCTTGGCAATCCCACTCTGGAGATCCTCAGGGCCTTCCATCAGTCCATCTCCAGGAAAGAGGCTCCCTGGTGGCTATTCCTGGGCACAGGAATACTGAGCACAGGCCTGTGGCCAGATCCAGTGCTCCACCCCTGCTTTCACAAGCTGCTTCTCCCAAGCCAGGATGCTTGAACTGTGACTGAGACCTGTATATGCCCCACCCCTAACCTCACTTTATTGTCTCCTTGGTCTTTACAGGAGGAATCTCGCTGTGAGGAGTGCTCCCAGCTCAGGTAAAGGGTTATGGGGGGGCATCCAATGCTCTGGCTGCCCTGGTGGGGCCCCTGGGTTTCCTCAGCTTGGTCCGTGTTAGGCAGAGGCAGCATGAACCTGGTCAGGTCTCACAAACGTATGTTGCTAGGCCCAAAACAGGATGAGATGGTGCTGATAGCTAGAGCAGAATGGGACATTGCATGCCTTTGCTTATGATGCTGGTCCAGGATGTGTGGAGAAAGGAAAGATAGTTTCTAGAAGCAAAGGAAAAAGAATTTTGGGTGTTTCCAGGTTTCAGTGTCATACAGTCACCAAGTCATGCAGCAGAGTAAAAGCATTTGTGAGTGAGGCTTGCCTGAATTCAGCTGTCTCTTCCACTGATGTCTGTGTATTCTTGCTCCAGAGCCCTTCCTCTCTCAGCTGATTGATGCCATAGGACAGAAGCAGCTGGAAGTTTTGAAGGAAAATGCCGAGCAATGCTTGGATTTGTGGAAATCCAAGGAGAAGCCAGTTACAGAGGAGGACGAGGTTCCTGTCACCCCATGGGAGGCAGAGCGCAAGAAAGAGGTCAATCTGTCTGCTGGGGCCAGCTGAGACAGGGCTGTGACAGCTCGGGGTACTCTGGTGGGGTGAGAGTAAGAAGGCGAAGGACAGTGGGCAGAGCTGGAGATTTCCTGGGGAGGGAGATGGTCTTGGGCTGGCAGGAACATGTGGGCTCCTGCATCTGGAGAGAGACTGCCCACCAAGAACCACATAACATGTCTCATTTCAGCGGGGTGAGGATGTTTTCATGGTCCCAGTCAGCGCCCTGGTGATCTGTCCTGAGGAGGAGGCAGTTCTTTGTGATTCTTCTGAGGCAGCATCTGCAGGGTACACAGGTGGGCAGTGCAACACCCATGCATGTGAAATGAAGGGCTCCCTGGGGTGGGGAGAAGAATTCCTTTGCTCTGTATTTGCCGCCTGCTGGGGATATGACCAACAGTGCCCCTTTTGTTGCAGATACAAGCAAAACAGCTCCTGGAAAGAATAGTGATGATGGGACAGTGCCAGGAGACCAGAGTATTGTATCCCAAACCAGCTGTGAGTAGTGGGACCTCCAGATCCTAGAATGATTTGTGTTGGAAGGGACTTTAAAGACTGTCTAGATCCAATCCCCTGCCATGAGCAGGGGCACCTTCCACTAAACCAGGTTGCTCCAAGACCTCTCCAGCCTTGGCCTTGAACACTTCCAGGGCTGGGGCAGCCACAGCTTCACTGGGCAACTCATGCCAGTGTCTCCCCACACTTACAGGGAAGAATTTCTTCCAAATATCTAACCTAACCCTGCCCTCTGACAGTGTGAAGCCATTCCACTTTGTTCTGTCACTCCAGGCCCTTGTCTAAAGTCCTTCTCCAGCCCTCTTGGAGCCTGTTTAGATACTGGAATGTTCTCTAAGGTCTCTCTGGAGCTTTCTATTCTCCAAGTTGAATAACCCCAACTCTTGCAGCCTATCTTAATAGCAGAGATGCTCCAGACCTTGGATTGTCCTCATGGCCTCCTATGAACGCTCCAGATCCCATCCAGCCTCTCATTTCCTCTACAGTTGGCGCAGCCCATCTCCTTGGATTAAGCACAGGAGGTACTGGTGTGGCCAGGTCTTTGGGAGACCTTGAGCAGGCAGGGAATGGTTCCATTCCTGAAGCTTCGGTTCATGGTGCTGGGAGCACAAGTAATTTTGTCCTTTTGGTGCCATCACCAAGCCTGAGTCTCCTGCCTAAGTGTGGGCACCTCACTGGCTTTGGCTCAGCACCAGGATGGGTTTGTGTAACCTTACTGGGCTTGGTGTCACCAAGCTTTGCTGCAGAAGTACCTGGGGAAGCTCCATATAGAGGAGGAGCTGAAGGGAGGTGCTGTCCTGGGTAGTGCAGGGTGCAGGAGAAGGCCTTCTTCACACCTGCCTGCTCTCTGGGCAGTGTCTGCCTCTCCGCTGCCTGCTGGATGAGATCTTGGAAAGGGTATGAGTGGAATAAACCACTTTTTGGGCTGGAAAGGGCTTCAGACCCCTCACGAGCTGTCTCTGTCTGAGACCTTGTGCACAGGGGACCCACAGGGAATGGGCAGCTGCTTTCCTTGCCAAAATCAACCTCCAGCATCTTCATTGCAGATGCCACATCACTAGCCCTGTCAGATAGCTTGGAAGGATCTCTGGACAACCCCTGGAACAGGATGCCCTCATTGTCTTTGACCTTGAGCTCTTCAGATGGTGAGTCCCCATGTCCCAGGACATCCAGCCTGCCCTCCTGGCAGGAGACATCTCTCTTCTCATTGGGTGTGGCTCATCCTGGATGCTGTCTTGATTTCCCCTGGCCAAAAAGCAGTGCTGTGGTGTTCCCATTGTGCTGTGCCTGCATCATTCCGGCCCTGACGCTCTTCCAATGTGCTAGAGCAGGTCCCACCACCAGCCCCCTGTTCAAACTGACAATGCTTTTCCTTATACTAGAAAAGACTTTTCAACCTGACCCTCCCTTGGAGACCCAAAAAGATGTGGTTGCTGACAGCAACACCACCGACCTGCTGGAAGTGTGTAGCCAGGGCTCTGCTGAGGAAGAGCCAGTACAGACCTCCTCTCCCTCCCTGTTCTGCTCCAACAGCAATCCTAGTCCAGTGGAGATCAGCACCAGTGAGGTGCCATCAGCTGCAGAGGCAGCCTGGGATACCTCATGTGCTGCTCAAGGCCCACAAGGATCAAGGGGCTCTCCAGCCACCCTGCCCGCTCTTTCCCCAGTTTTTCCAGTCTTAACCAGCAGCAGCTTGCAATCCCTGCCTGACAGGATGCCTCGCAGGGAGGAGGCCTGCTCCAGTGGCATAGCTTCCCCTCCAGATGCGTTGAAGCCTGGACTGGCTCACACCAGGCCAAAGGGAAGAGATGCTGTGGGTGCCAAGAGGAAGCTAACAATGGAAGATGAGCAGGCCCCTAGTGGGCAGCAGCATCCCCCAGGCACCCTGAGGGGCAGGGGGAAAGGCACAGGCAGGAGATTGGAGCTCATGAGCCCACGGAACACTAAGAAGAGCAGAAAGGACAAAGGGCTGCAGCATAGAAAGGAGCTTGAGGAGGAGGAGGAAGAGCAAGAGGAAGAGGAGGAGGAAGAGCAGGAGCAGGAGGAGGAAGAGCAAGCATCCCCTGTGAGGCCTGGGCCCAGCTCCAGGCCAGAGCAGCGCAGAGCTCCAGAGCCGGTAAATATGAAGCAGCTGGTGGGGTCCCCTGAAGGCTGGCTGTCCCCAGGGAAGTTCTCTGTGCCCACACTACTAGTCCATTGCAGGATCTTTCCTCACCAGGCTGGTGGGGATAGGAAATTGAATGCAGGTGTCAGCGTAGATGGCAGAGGATCTGGGAACACTGAGGGAATCATGAGGGAATCATGAGGGAATCATGTAATCACTTAGGCTGGAAAAGACCTCATGAGATTGAAGCCCAACCATTCCCCAGCACTGCCAAGCCCACCACTGAATCATGGCCCCAGGCGCCACATGCACATGCCTTTAAATCCCTCCAGGGATGGTGAAGATGTGGTTTAGCCTGAGCTGGGCGGGAACAAACAATTACTGGAACATCTTCCCAGCTATCTGGGTAGAATAAGATTGAAAGAACAGAGGGAGAGACGCCTCAATCCTACAGCTTTCCTGGGGGTATTGGGCTCTCAGGCTGTGTGGGGCAGCCCCATCTCACCCTCCCCTTTGCTTCAGCAGTACGTGAGGAGACTGCACAGGTTCAAGTACAAGGCACCGAGCCCCAAGCTCTGCCAGCAGATACAATCTATCAGGTCAGTGCCATATCAGCCATGGACTCGAGGCTGTCCCTTGTCCCTGCACTGGGACTCACATCCTTACAGTAAGTCCCCAACCTCTGCCTTGCCCCTCGTCACTAGCTGCCCCAGTGGTGTGTCCACAGCTGGGTCTCTTCTCACCCTGGCTCCTCCTGTCTGGTTTTTCAGGATCTCAAAGGCAATGCTGAAGTGGGCATGCTGGATACTGACTGAGGAGGAGGAGGAGGAGGATTCTTGAGCCCAGCCCATCTTTCATTCGTTTATTTCTTCAATCGGTCTGCCAAAACACTGGGAGGAGTGGTTGGGGGGCAATGTAGAGACACCAGAACCCCTGTGCACCAGGGGACTGCAGAGTGGGCTGGCCTGGCTGCAGAAACCCTGGTTGCTGGCACATGACCTGTTGAAAGCCAGTACCCTCAGTACCTAGCGGGGAGAAAAGCATTCATTGAGGAATGCTGAGCTGGCATCCCTCTCCCACCTCTTCATCCTTTCCAAATGCCTTGGCCCAGCAAGTGGGGACAAGAGCTGACCCATTGCCACCATTGGGTCCTGCACTGTTTGTTACAAAAAATGTCCTGCAGGGTTATGCTGTAGAAATCAAAATAAAAATTGTATATTTTTTAAATACACAGCTCTTGTATTAAAAAAAAAAACAAAAACAAAACAAGCATCTTGCTTTGTCGTAAACATCGTGTAAGGAATGCATTTGGTCCGGAGCAGAGGGCAACACAGGAGAAAGCCACTAGGGTGTCAGGATCACGCTGGTGCCATCAGGGAGCTGCGGGGATGGAGCTGCGTGCTGGAATGCGCTGGGTCGTGGTCCCGCTGCTGGAAGCCTGTGTCTGCCGGGGGCTGGAGAGAGCGGTACCCCATGGGGTCAGGAGCTGGAGTGGTGAAAGTGCCTTGGGAACGCTTCCTAAAAATAGCTGGCTGCCTAAAATCACCGGATCCCCTGCTGCAGCCCACAGCGGCAGAGGGCATTGGGAACTGCAACACCGCTGGATGCATCCTGCAGGCTCTGCCAGTCCCTGGGCATCCTGGGCGATACTGGTGCCGGGCTGTCCCCATGGTGAAAACTGGGCGATGCCATCGTTGGCACATCCATGTCAGCCCAGTGCCCTGTCTCCCCTCTCCGCACCCCAGCTGCCAAGCACCCCGGCACGGCACACTTGCTTGCAGGGTTTTATTGGGAACAGCATGGTGACGTGCAAGGGCTTCACTGTCCCAGGGCTGGCTCCTCCTGGCCCAGCACTGGGCGTCTTTGGTCTACGGCAGCTGAGTCTTGTGCATTCCCAACAGTTTGTGCCAGGGCTTGCGGCTGCTCACCCTCAGTGCCTGTGCCAGCCTGCGGCTCCTCCAGCCCGGCACGGGGCCAGTCCTGCGGCGTGGCACCTACAGAGGTCACAGGTGCTGGCATAAGCATGGGGGGACCCTTGCTTGGGGGGACCCAACACCTGCTTTAGCAAGGAGGGGAGCATCTCACCTTCAACATCCGAGGTTGGTCCGGGGTCACCCTCCATCTCCGAGAGGGACTCGTGCTTGGTCCTGTGCCTGAGCACAGGTGAACGTCGCAGGCGCAGGGGAACGGTGCCCACTGGGGGAAACAACCCCACCCCATGTTAGGGTGGGGCACAGTGGCCTGGCTCCTTCAGGAACCGATCCCAGTAACAAGTTCCCCTTGGGAACTTCCCAGTGCAGCAGTGCCATTGTCTATCATTCACTAGCTGGGGCAGGCAGCACCACCATGCACGTGGAATGCCACCACCCACCTCTGTTGGCGTTAGGTGCAAGGAGGGTTTGGGGTTCCACTCCAGACCCAACTTACCTCCCAGCTCTGCCGGGCACTCGGGCTCCCTGAGCTGCTCCTCATGGACAGACAATGCTCGGCGGCCAGGACCCCGTGGCGCTGCCAGCCGTGCCATCAGCCGGTTATCTGGAAAAGCAATGGCGAGGTGTCATTGGAAGGAAGCCTGCAGCTCCCCAACACATGGCAGGCCCCATCAGCACCCAGCACTGTGTGCTTGGCTCCCTGCTGCCCTCCATTCCCAAAGGCTCCAAGAACAGGCCAGCAGTGGGATGAGGGACCCATGGGCAGCTTGTGCATCCCTACCTTCAGTGTTGGGCGGTGTGGGCAGGGTGCCAGCACCCACCTCCCCACCATGACTGACCCTCCGCGGCAGCACCACTGGCACGTTCCTGCCCAGCCGTGGCAGGCTGCTGCTCCAGCCCTCCCGGCCCCCAGACTCCGGCAGCCCGCTGGGCTCCACTAGGATGAAGGAGCGCCGGGGCTGGTCAGAGCTGCTGGCCGGTAGCTCAGCGGGCAGCTGCCTTCCCAGGGCTTTCCAGGCTGGCTGGGGCTCGGCACTCGGCTCCATCGTGGCGGCCAGGCTACAGAAGGGTGCGCCTGTGGGGCAGGCAGGATGGAGCTGTGGGTGTCCAGAAGTGACAGCCCCAGGGATGGTTCTTAGTGCTGGGAACCAGCCTGCAGTCAGCCCAGGGACTGAGCAATGGACTGGGTGTCCATCTGCCATCACCAGGGTTGGGCAGCCATGGATGTAAGGCACACTCCCGAGCGTAGAATTCTGCCCATGTGCCTGTGCCCACCAGTCCCTATTGGCTCCAGTGCCCATGTTTGGTGCTAGGAGAAGGGATAAAGCCCTCTGCCTCAGGGGCTGTTGTGACCCCCCCAGCATGCACTGCTGACCCACCTGTGGACACAGAGTGTGTGCGGGCCTTCAGGGACGGGGGGGAGTCCGCAGAGCTGTCCACGATGTCCCCTGCAAGCACAAGCCACCAGCCAGCATCAGTGAGCTGGGGTCTGCCCAGTGCCACCAGCACCCAGCAAGAGGAAGATGTAGTGGGACCCGCATTTGGGAGTCCAAGGGGGCCTGCCTATGGCCCACCCATGGGTGCCCAGCTGGGTGGGTGTCAGGGTGGGGAGGATGCAGCCCCTCACCATCTGAGCCGGCTTTCTTGATCTCGCTGTCTTTGTTCTGCAAGGGAAAAAAACTGGTAAGAGGGGTGGCAGGGAGGCAGTGCCCACAGAGATGATGGGCGCACAGGGCAGGGTGCTGCCAGGCTCTGAGGTGGCTGCAGGGAATGGGTGTATGCCAGGAAAGGAGGGACAGACAGACACCATGCAGTGCATAGGAACCCACCCCTTGCAGAGAGTTAGAGGCCTTGGGCAGTGACAGTATAGATCTGGGTGCTGCCAGTCCCAGTGGGGAGATGTCTCCCTCCCCATGGAACACCATCTCCTACCACCCCAGAGGTGCAGGGTCCGTCCCAAAACTGGAGCCAGTCCCCACCTGCTGCTTCTTGCTCTCAGCAGCCGGGCCCTTGGTGACGCCAATGCGATGGAGCATGACCTGTACACGCTGCTCGAAGGAGCTGGACAACTCTCCCTCGCTCTTCTCCAGGTGCCTCTTCTGCAGAAGAGACAGAGCCTTGCCAGGGACATGGACCCACCACAGCACCTACGGCACCCACACTTCTGCCTGCAGGGCACCCACGTTCCCAACCCCAGGCACACTACCGGGAGGTGGTGACATGGACACAACCCAGTGGAGATATCCTCAGCCATCACTCCAGTGTCCCTGCATCCCCTGGTAACCCCTGGTAACCAACACCCATGGGTGGGAGCAGCACCCACCAGGTGAGCTGAACCGCAGTGGTGACTTGGTGACTGTGACAGAGCTTACCTTGTCATGCCTGACCCCCAGCGCATCCTCATCCTCCCCGGACAACAAGATGAGTGACTGGGATTTGCCCTCCCGAGAGTACTTAGGCCGGATCCTTCGGGCAGAATCAGGGGTCTGGCAGTGCTCGAGCTCTGTGTGGGGCTCGACAGAGAGCCCTCCTTCCTCCGATTTACTCAGGGGCTTCCCTGACTCGCCTGCTCTGCTGGGGGCTCGTAAAATGTCACTGAGCATTGAGCGCCTGCTCCTGGGGGCGGTGGGACCACCCTCGGGCTCCTTATCACACCTCGAGCCCCGACTGGATTTGGGTTTCTTGAAGGCAAAAAAATTCCCGATTTTCTTCTTGAGGGTGCGGGATCCAGAGGGAGCCAGAGGGGCTGATCCTGGGCAGGTCTCTGGAGTCGTGGGGCTGGGGAGAGATGAAGCATTGGAAAAGATGAGCTCCAGGCTGCCAAGGGGTAAGGGATCAGTATTTTCCCCCTGCCCACGCTAAAGGGATAGATCCAGAACCTGGACACACCACCTGAGATGGCAGTGTCCTGGCAAGGGCACCCATTCCCAGCATGGCTCCCATGGGTGCTGCCTCATTGCCTCCCCACTGTGGAACAGACTCCATGGTCGCATCCTGCACACCATGGCTGCCATCCCAGTCCTCTTCCCTCAGCCCTGCCTTTGGCAATGTCGCTAGGTGTGCTGCTTCCCCATCATCACTTAGGCACTGGGACCAGCAGTGTTTGCAGGGGGGCTGCTGAAAACCCAGGGATGGGTGTGTGCCAGGGTGCTGGGCAGGTGAGGGGTCCTGGGCACCCCCAGGCTTACGGCAGTGTTTCTGTGATGAGCCTCTTGGCAAAGAAGTCCTCCAGCCCCTCGTCCACACGGGTGATGCTCCTATCCTCGCTGTTCTCGCAGGCCACGGGCTGCACCTGTGAGGGACAGTTGCCATCAGCCCAGCACGGGGCAAAGGTGCCCCCAGGCATGAAGATATGTCACCCACGCCTGGGCATGAACAAATGGGTGCCCCTGCAGGATGGGTGCTGGCACCGTCCATCTCATACCCAGAATTAAAGCCAGACCATGGTGTTATCAGCTGCATCCCAGCTCTAATCCTGCTCCCTCCCTTGAGCACTGGGAGCTCCAGCCAGGCCCAGGCTCCTTCCAGCCCCTTGTCCAGCACAGTGGCTGAGGTATGGCGCTGCTACTGTGGGAGAAGCTTTTGGCAGGGATGCTTCCTCCATCTGAGTTCCAAAAAAGGAACCTCTGTGCTGCTGGTGGGTGATGGAGCATGTGACCTGCAGAGACCCACATCTGCATCCTTCAGATGCTTCAAGTCCAACCTTGGAGTGCCACCACAGCCTACATGAGAGCCACCTGCTCCATCCCCATAACAAAGTGGTCCATGCCATGGCCAAGCTTTCCTCCATGGCACTTTCCTCTCCCTGGCATGTGGCACCGCATCAGTGGCTTCCTATTGATGAGAGGGAGGCGCTTCCCCATCGGTGGCATTTCAATCCATAATGACTTTTCATTACCGCTGGATTGATGCCGCTCAGGAGCTGTTCCAGCCATCTGAGATCTGCTCTCCCTGTCACATCATATCCATCACAGCCCATCCTTGCTCAAGCCTTGGCCCACCCTAGGTGCCAGGCATGCCTGTCCCACTGCGGGGTGATGGCCTCCTGGCCTGCCAACCTCCTGCCAGCACCCACCCT
Source organism: Dasyornis broadbenti (assembly GCA_013397935.1). NCBI lineage: Eukaryota > Metazoa > Chordata > Aves > Passeriformes > Dasyornithidae > Dasyornis > Dasyornis broadbenti. Next base: position 447,671 of record VZRN01005094.1, read on the forward strand.
GGCCATGGGACACAGCTCCTGCCTCCCCTCCAGCCCCGTGCCAGCCCTGATCCCACCATGATCCAAGGGCACCATGGCCCTGCAAGCCAGGGCTTTCCAGCAAGTGAAAGGATCCAGCTGCATCACGGTGGCACGGGGATGAGATGATGCTAGCAGGAACCAGCCCCAGGGACAGTGACAGAGCTGGACTTGCCACTGACTGCACCCAAAAGTTACTTTTCCTTTGGGAAGAGGGGTGCAAAGGTAGGATTCCCATCCAGTCGCCTGTTGGATGGGGGGAGTACAACCCACCTCATCACGGCTGGCAGAGTCCTACCAGCATCACCAGAAGCCGTGGTGGCCGCCAGAGCTTCAGGGATGATGGATTTTGGATAAGGGGGAGCAAATTGAGCTCAGGAGGAGGGAGGCAGCTGGAGCCATTGCCGAACGCATCGCTGGCCCTCTGCACCCAAACTCTGCAGAATTTTTCATTCCTCCCCTGGCTCCCACTGCTCAGCATCTCCCAGTGGGGAGCAGGAAAGAGGATGGATGATTCCCCTCGCCCCCCCAGCCCCCTTGCCCATCCTTTCAGGCTGCCCCCCTCCGAGAAGGAGGCTCCGGCAGCAGCTGAACTGCAGAATAATAAACCCACCGCGTCTTTGCGCATCTCATTTTCCTGCCTTGCAACAAATACTGACTGCAATAATTCATCCAAGCGGAAAAAAAATGGGAAAACCATACCGAATACACCCCCACACACACTCCCTTGCCAGCCGTGCACCCCCTTACATTTGGCTTGCTGGGTGGCTGCTTGTGCCGGCGGTTGGGCCGGGGCCTGGCTTTGGTGCAATGCTCCAGCTTCTCGCCGGCAGTCGGCAGGTCCATAAGGAATCCGGTGGCGGTGGCAGGCTGCGTGGCGGGGAGCGAGCCGCTCGCAGGCTCAGCATCCTTTGTGGAGGCAGGGCGTGCCGGCGGCGCGGCGGGGCTGAGTGACGGCGGCGCCCGGTGAGCTCGGAGCCCGCTGGCGTCTCGACCCGCTGCCGGCTCCAGCTCCGAGACACCTACGAGAGGCGACAGGGTCTCTGTTGACACCCGGCCTCGCTAGGCCTCCCCATCATCATCACCATCATCATCATCATCACCGACGCCGTCACCTTCGCCCACGCGTGGAGGGTCAGCGGGGCGCTGGCTCCGCCGCGGGGAGGGGAGCGCGGCCGTGCCCGCCGGGAGCGTGCGTGGCAGCTTTGCGGCGCAACCCGGGATGGATCCTGCCACCACTGCTGGAGGTTTTCGGGCAGGGGATGGTGTGGGGGGATTGCGGGGGGATGCTCAGGCAGCCCTGAGCAGAGCACCGCAGCCAGCCCCGAGACCTGCAGCAGGCAGCAGTGGTACGGCACGGGCTCTGCCAGGGCTGGCTCGGCGAGCAGCACTCACAAATACAGCCGTTTTGCTCTGCGGGCAGCTCCTCACCTGCCATGTACCCGCTGGATGGGCATCAGGGTGCTGTGAGACTCAGGGACATCAGGGGTCCCATGGGGACACCGGGGTGCCGGGCACTGGAGTCTGCATGAACTCTGCTTTAGCCAAAGCAGAGTCACCCATCAGCTGCTCATTGTTTGTGCCCCCCCTCCCCCCCCATGTATGCAGGACTCTGGGAGCAACACCAGCAGCAAGGGAAACTCATGGACAATGCCTTCTGCCAGAGGCTGTTGGGTGAGTGGTTAGGTGGGTGTTGTCCCTGCCCAGGGTGGACCCTGGGATGGCTGTGGGAGATGCCATGGCACCCACAGTCACAAACAAACCTCCCACCCCTGCCTGGCTACATGGGGAGGGAGCTGAGGGCATTTACCCCACTGCCCAAGGGCACTGAGGCAACTGAGGCCCCAAAACCAGCACAAGAGCAAGAGCAAGGTCAAGGTGAGCTTCCCCCACAGACCCCAACCACAGTACCAGGAGAGGATCTCTGAAGGGTCCAGATCCTTTTTCCCTCAGCCATGCCGGGTTGTGACCGTGAGCCCCCCAAGTGGCTGCTGTGTGCCCCCGCCCCAGCCATGCCCTGTGGAGGCATCGCAGCACCCGCTGAGTCAGCAGAGGGACAGTTCTGCGGTGACCTTACTTCTCACAGTTGGTGTGGGCCGAATGCTCCTGAAATGCTTGTTTCTCCTCCGCAGGGCCATCTTGTACTGCATGGAGAGACGGATGGTGGCAGCTCCGGTGTGGACAAGCTGACTGTGCCAAGAGGCATCCTGTGGCAGCCAGAGCCAGCCAGGCTTTGCCCAGCAATGGGTGCAATCCCTCCATCACCCCATGGCTCCCAGGGCTGCACTCCCTCATCTTGTCCCAGCTGCAAAACTACCCACGGTGCTGGATTGGATACTTCCCCATCTAGGACCATGCACTACACTGGATCCCAGGTCCTAAAGCAGCAACAGTGGGACAGGGTACAAGCAGCTGGGCTGCCACAAGGACACTCGCTCCCAGTGCCAGCAGTAAGGCCTGGCAGGATAATTGTCCTATTTCGCAGCACTAATTGGCTTAGCACTGCTCTGGGGGGTGCCGGGGGGTGCGTGCACCCGGAGAGGCTGCGGTATTAAGCCCGGCATCATTCGGTAAGGCGGATAAAGGGTGGTTATAGCACGGGCATCACGCGGCGGCAGCGGGTCTGGACCCTACCTCCTCTGTGGCGAGGTCCGGAGGACTCCTGCTCCTCGCCAGCGCGGTGGCATCGTCCTCAGCCGACTCCGGCAACAGCACCAGGAGGTCGAGTCCCTGCTTGGAGAGGCTCTCTGCCTAAAACCATTAGGAAGTGCTTAAATTATCCCAGGGGCTGCAGTGTGCTTGGCTGCCCTGTGTGCTCTGTACTGCTCTGCTCCCTACCCACGGCTGGGATTTGTGAGCGGATTTAGGCCTGATTAGCCGGCGTCCAGCCCAGTGCAACTGCCCCGCGCCTGCCCCTCTGCAGGAGTGGCCAGTGCCTGGCGTCACCCCAGCACTCCCCACCACACAGCAGCAGCTCTGGGACTTTGCTCAGGGTGTTAATGTTGCTGTGACCACACTGGTAGAGGATTACCTGAGAGAGAAACCAGCCTGGGTGGGAATTGTCCTGTTCCCAGACTCCAAATCCATGGTCATAGTATTGGCATGCAGGTGCCTGGACAATGCTGGAGTATCCAGACCCTAGTCCTGCATCCCAGCCCCACATCCCCATCCCACAGGTGCTGGCTGCCCCAGCACTCACCAGTTTGCACTGGGCGATGGTCAGGTCTCCCAGCACAGCATCCACTATGCAGTCAGCTACAGCAGCTGTGACGGACAGCTTGATTTCACTGGGAGCAGAAAGAGGGCTCTCAGGGCCAGCTGCCACCACCCCTCCAAGCCATGGGGCCACCTGCCCAGGGAGAGCCTTGCTGAGGAGATGGATGCTTGGCTGGGGCACACAGAGGGGCTCCCAGGACATGCCCATGTGCTGTGGCTTGCTAGGTCTGTACTGCCAGAGAAGGAACGGGAATAGGCACTGACTGGGATGGAAAATGCGAAGTGCATCCCCTTGTCGATGGTCAGGATCAGCCAAGGGGATTTTCCTGCAGGAACATCACCCCATGGGTCTCCCCAGCACCCCAGGGACACATCCAAACTGGATCCAAGTAGGAAACAAAGCCACAGCTGGGAAAACACTGCAGCAGGACACAGCACATCACTACCACAATGTGGGGAGGGAAGAAGTTGCTAGGGAGCCCCCAGAATGCTGCTCTGACCCCAGTGGCTGAGTGAGAAGAAAGAACAGCACATCACCCACTTCAGCTTGCTGAAGACATCAGTGACCATCTGGTCCAGGACGGTGCTGAGGCTGAGGTGGTCCTGGAGGCAGATCTGCTCTGACATGGCATTGAGCAGCTGATCCCTGACCCCGCTCTTCTGCACCACAGCTGGACACAGGCCGTGTGCCGTGTCCAGCACTGCCTGCATGATTGCCTGAAGTTTGGGGATAAAAGGGGAGGTTTCAGTGTCTTTTCTATCAGGATTCACATGATTTTCATTAGACACTATCCCCCTTATCCTTGGGCCAAGGCTGATGAACATCCTGTGCTGCCCATGGGTGCCCACCTGGATTTCCCGGCTGCAGGTCTGTGATGCTTCCTCCATGAGACACTCCAGCTTGTGCTGCAGCTTCCCGTTCTGGTATGGGGTGTTTCCCGCCTCATACAAGAGGGGCAGGATCTGACATGGGAAGAGAGATGGATCATCCCACGTCACCTCCTCTTCTCGTACTTCCATGCACAGCCTGCATCTATGGCTGCCCCATGGAAGAGCATCACTCACATCAGCTGGGGAGACCCAGTGATCTTCTGGCTTTGTTGGGCCAGGTTTGGGCATCCTCATCCCTCACAGTCCATGTGCCCCCTCAATTTCTTCCCATCATCCACCAACCCTCCTTCCTCTCCTGCACTCCACTACACTGCTGTCTGCATCAGGGAGATCCTTATCCATCCCTTTCACCACTGTCCAACATCAGTAGAGTCTTCTTAAATCCTATCTCTGCCAGATTAAGTAACCAGGGGAGTGCCACAGATTTGGGGCAAAGGGGAAAGGAGGTGGTTTGAAGAGTAGTAGAGGAGGAAGAGGAAAAGGTGCAGTGGAGAGAGAACCACGACCAGGAGGATCAAACCAGGTCCTGACAGAGCCAGGAGCTGCCAAGCCAACACGATTCCGTCATGGGCTGATGGAGCATGCACATTGCTGGGGTGGGATGAAGGTGTCCCAGGAAGGGACACCTCAGGGATGCAGGGAGGTTTCTCACCAGTGTGGGCATCTGTGAGTTGCAGGGTGTGCTCAAAGCTGGAGCACCCATCTCTCCCAAGGCAGGACGTGTGAGCATGTGATGCCAGAGGAAGAGGGGGTTGTAACCCCATGGAGGGTGTTACATGCACACAGCTGTGGGGCAAGGGGACTAAGAACATTTTTGATCCTTGTTCTAGAAGGGAATTCAGAAATTCTCAGCTGTTCTTTAATGTTTGCAAGTGCTCAGTAGTGTGCATCTCTTGCACCAACATTCTGGAATTCCCTGACTGGTGGTTAATGAAGTCATTAACTAATCAATGCCCCGCTTCGATCCTGAATGGATGTCGGGGGAGCTGAGGGGGTTTCTCATGCGGTGGACTCACGCTGACAGAGAGGTTGGCATTCCTGATGGCCTCCTCAGCGCAGAGGATGTCCGTCTCCACCTCCCTGCCCGTGCAGGTGCTGAGGATGTCGACGTGCTTCTGCACACTCAGGCAGATCTCATTCACCATCTGGAGCACAGAGAGGCTGCGTCATGTGCCGACACCAGAGCAGCACTGCCAGTTCCCCTCCTTGCTGTGCCTTTCCCGGAGAAGAGTGTGCTCAGTGGGGGCACAGGCAGGTTACAGCCTCCCAGAGCATCTCTGCCTAATAATGAGGAATGCCACATGGCAGGGATTTGCTGGCAAGAGTGCACAGGGGGCCAGGAACACACTGTGTAGGTTAGTGCAGCAGCAAGTTATCTCAGCAGTGCTGAGATAAATGAAATCCATGGATGGAACCAGCATTATTCTAGGAGATCTGCTTTCCACCTGGCCCCACTCTCATCACAGAACCATGGAATGGTTTGGGTTGGAAGGGATCTTAAAGACCATCTCACTCCAACCCCCCTGCCATGGTCAGGAACACCTTCCACTAGACCAGGTTGTTCCAAGCCCCATCCAACCCAGGCTTGAACACTTCCAGGGATATGACATTCACAATTTCTCTGAGCAATCTGTTCCATCCCTCTAATCTGCTCTGCTCTCCACACAGAAAAGGTTAAAAGGGGGTTTTGTTTCTTGCAAGAGCTCACATGAGCAAGCCAGGGTTGTTTAGAGCAGGGGAGAGCAGCCCCATGCAGCAACTAGGCCATCAAACCTGTTCAGAAGAGGTGGTGAGGATGCCCTGCTGCAGCCGGAAGGTCTGTGCCGGCAGTGTTTGCCGCAGCTGGTTCCTTGTCAGGCAGGACTGGAGCTGCAAAGGCAAGAGGCCATGAGCAGTGGTGGTGGCACCTGGCCCTGCATCCCCCAGCCCACATGGCCCCACCTTGTGCACGGCCTCCTCCGTCCTCTCGGGGTTGCTGCGATAGGCCTGCGCCACGTCACTCATCGGCAGCGGCATCGACTTGAGCGTGTAATTCCTGTGAGGCAGAGTGGGGTGGGCAGGAGCTGCTGCACCCAGGGCTCATCCCCACTGTTCATGTCCCCACACACATGACACAGGTCCAGAGCCCACCCGACAGCAGCCTGGATGTTGTTCTGAGGGCCAGCTCTGAGATAGGGATGGTCAAATTCTGGCCATCAGCAAACCCTGATGGGATGGCAGAGGTCACCTGCCCAGGCTCTCCATGCACCCCTCTTTCTTCAGACCTCCAAAGACCTGCACAGCCAAACACCAGATGGGGTGGTGGGTGTGTTCAGCAGGTGAACAAACTCTACCCACCTCTCATGAGCAGAGAGGAGAGGAGCATCACGTCACCACCACCAGCAGATCCCCTGTGCTCATTGCAGGCTCCTTGGGTGACAGGAGGCTGTGCTGGTTGGGATGCAGAGCCCAGGGTAGTCTGTGAGGTCAGTAATGAAGGTGCCATCACCAAATGGGTGGCAGGCCAGAGCTGCAAGGCCAGAGCTGTGGACCAACTCCTTTGGGACATGTGTTCAACTGTGTGATGCCCTTGCTGCCTCAAGGGGACAGAAAACCCTGGGGACAGTGACATGCTGGTGACAGAGGCTCTTTTGCATGGTGGTAGCAAGCCAGACGCATCAACAGGCTCTTTCCTTACCTCTCCAAAGCCTGAGCCACCTCCAAGAGCCCGTGGGCTGTTGTGTTGTTCCTGTCCCAAATCACAGTCCTGGAAAAAGAAGGACCTAGGTGAGCCCTGCCCACATCCACACAGCCCTGAGGTGGCTGCCAGAAAGAGTGAGCCCAAGGCTGACCCCAGGCACCAGAGAGCCTAAAAATGGGGTTAAAAATCCAAATTTCAGTGTTCAAAACCTGAACTTAGACTTTGCAAGAAGCTATAAATTAGGTGGGTGTCTGGTGAGAGTAAAGGGCTGGGTTGACACATTCAGGCACCATCCTGCTGGCCTGGACAGACCTCTCCCAGAGGAACAGCCCCGGCTGAACACCATTTCCTGTCCTCTGCAGACACCGCTGCTTCGGCTTTTTGTACAAAATGCGGTCAAAACATGGCATTTTAGGAACTGATGGCAGAGTATGAGGCAAGGGCAGTGACTGCAAAGGTGGTTCTGCAGCATGCCGGGCTGTGCAGGAGCCTGGAAAAGAGCGGAGCACGGATTGAGCTGCTCTCTTGCCCTTCAAATGTTCCCTGCCAGCGCTGCCAGATGACTGCCATGAGCTCAAGAAACAGTCATAGCATCTGACCATGTAGTAGTCCAACACCACATGCATGGCCACCAGGAGCCATGACAAGCCTCCTCTGATGGCATCAGCATCACAGCCATCATATCAGGGCCACTCAGCACAGGGTCACTCACAGGGTGTTACAGAGCTGCTGCTACCTGAGCTTGGTGTTGATCTGCAGGGCTTTGGCAAGCATCTTGGCCCCTGTGTCCCCCATGGCATTGCCGCTGATGTCCAGGGAGACGAGGGTGGTGTTACTGCCCAGGGCGCTCAGAAGGACGTTGGTTCCCAGTTTGAGGCGCGATTCAGCCACAGACAGTGACTGGAGAGGCTAAAAAGGGGACAAGGATGGGGACAGATAGCCAGGACACATGTCAAGGTGCATGTCACCCTTCAGACACAGCCTACATCTCTGTCCAGCAGCCTCTGGGCTGGTGCTTGTTTTGGAGAGACCAAGCGATGCTGGACCCCAAGTAATAGGAGGACAATGAGTACTTAGGCAACGGGCTGGATTTAGCTCAGATGCCTGGCAGGCAGTAAAGAGAAAAGAGAGGGTTTTTTGAAAGCTGTGCTGAATCCAGGTTACACCAAGAATTCCTCCATGCCTTTAGCCAGACATAAGCTCCTGTTTTCCCAGATGAACAGGAACAGCTCCCACTGCTCTATCTGAGCATCTGTTTCAGACTGAGGAAAATAAAAGTGGAAGGACTTGAACAGCAGTGTGAGAGAGTGAGGATTGCTCCCAGCCTGTGTGGGAGGGATCTGGATGGCACCTCAGGATGGAGACTGCACAGTGGTGGCTGAGGATGACCAGGAGTATGGATGGGATGGTTGGGGTAGCTGAAGGCAAGCTGGACTTACACAATCCTCCTCCTGGGTGAGCTGGACAATGCGGTGGAGAACATCCAACAGACCTTCCCTGCAGGAGAGATGGTGTGCATGAGGAGGTTACTTGTGCATGCTCTGGGGCCACAGAGGCAGCTGACAGAGCCCTGTCCTCCCTCCCATTCTTGCTTCGGCTATGACCCATCTCTGACACTGCACCACGTACTGGCAGGGGTGTCTCTCCCCATTGCATTGGATTAGCCAGGATGGGCAGGCAATTCTTCCAGCCCATGGGCTTTTGATGAGGAGAGAGAACTGAGGTGCACCACAGTTCCAGGATGGCTCCCAGCCTGGGTTCTGCCACTTCACACTCACTTGGATTTGATGTTGAAGTTCTTTCCCAGGGAGACGTGCCTGATGGACTTGCTTCTGCCAATGGAGAGTACCAGTGTCACCATGTCAGGGTCAAAGCCTGCAAGAGATGGGAGACACCCACCAGGATGCTCCAACAAGTCCATGGAGGTGGCACCTCACAGGAGACCTGCAGAGCTGCCACCGTGGGATGGTGAAGAGATGTCCAGGGAAGCTCCTGAGCATCTTCCTCCCTTCCTGGCTCCCCCAAGCAGACCAAAGACCTGTGCAGAGCTGGGATCCCTGAGAAGTGACCTCTGGAAAGGAGCACCGCTCTGGGCACTCCTGATTTTGGGGAGCCAAGGCTATGCTGAGCCATGGGGGCACTTAGGAAGCTGGAGATGGCACTTGCTTTCTGCCATCTCACAGGGATGTGTCCTCCATCACCCACTCATCACCCTGGACAGCATGGGGGGAGTTCTCACAGCTTTCAGGCAGCTGCCTGTGCTCTCATCCTCATGGCTACACCATCCCCAGGGAAACTGGGCAGACATGGGCTGGGATCTGCTCAACCAGCCAAGGGCACGAGGCCCGAACACACATCTATGGACTGTCCCTCCTGCACAGAGATGCTCTACTGGGAAAGCCAAAAATAGAAGCACATTTTGGCAAAGGTTGCCCAGAGGTTTTGAGAAAGCATGAGCTTTTGGAGCATTGGTGCCCTCACATCAGCTTTCCCTGAGCCATTTGGCTGCTGAAGAGCTGCACGGTCTGCTGTGAGATCTAACCAAGGCTATTTGAAAGTTTGGGGGCTTCTAGGTGAAATTAAGAACTGACAGAGTTGATATTTGTGATAATTAGGATCACTTGCTCATGGCTTCAGAGGCCACAGCAGGACAACGTTGGCAGCAGAGGCTGTAAACACCTGCAGAGAGGTAGGAAGAGTTTCTGCTCAGGGAAACCCTTTCAATGCTTCAAACCCTGAGCTGGCAACACAAGACCACCTCAGATTCAATGAACTGAAGAGGATTGCACCGAGAAATTCTGGCAATTCCTGAGGCAGGAGGGGAGTAAAGAAATCACCCCACTCCCTGTGCTGGAGATTCAGTGAAAGCATCCTGCTGCTCACACAGGATGCAGTGCTGAAAGCTCATGCAAGAGGCCTGGCATGCTGGGAAGGACATGGAAGGACTGCATGCCATGGGGAAGGCAGAGGAGAGGTTGGTTGTGGGGCTAAAAAGCCATAAAATGCTGGTGAGGTGGCAATTTCTTGAGCTCTCGAGGCGCTGGGAAAAAGCAACCTACCATTGTCAGACAAGTCCAGGTCACTGATGGAGCTGGCATCGGGGATGAGATCCTGGATGACTTGGGCCCCCGCTGATCTCAGCTTGGAAGAAACAGCAAGACATCAGTACAAGGGGAGGCAGTGAGCCCTGCAAATGAGATCCTGCTGTTGGGGAGGTCGGACAGGGCACAGACCTTCCCACACTGCCACAGTGGGAGCCCCTGGCTGGAGGGGTGGTGCCCGTGAATGCTGGCCCTCACCTCACAGCTGCTAAGATCCAGGTGCAGGTCACTGATGTGACTGTTGTCTGCCAGCCCGTGCAGCAGGGCCCTGGAAAATTCACCAAAGACCCACATTGGTGCAAGAAATGGGGGCAGCCCCAGTGGTCCAGGCAGTGGGAGTGAGATGCTGGAGAAGGTGTCCTTCCCAGAGCTCTGCTTCTCACAGCCCCATCCATCCATCCATCCCCTGCACCAGCCCTGAGTAAGGCCCCACCCAAACCATGCTCACCCCAAATCCATTCCTCTTGGTGGACTCAGCCCAAGCTCACCTTACGACATCGGCTGGCAGCTTGGTACCTGCCAGGGAGACATGTCTGAGGGAGCAGGCCTGGCTGAAAAACTCCTTGATGTCAGGGGAGATGGTTTTCACCCTCCTGAGAAGGACGGACACAACATGGAACCTTCTGCGACCCAGCACCAGTCAGCCCCCTGGGTACCACACCCCACTCATGCCATCCCAAACCTTACTTGTGGGAGTACACGTTTTTGGAGAGATCCAGGTGGATGAGGCTGGTGTGGGATCCGTGAACCAGGGCTCCAAAGAGCTGCCAGAGTGGGAATGTGATCCATGTGGAGGAGGACCCAGAGAGGCTGCAGCCCCTCACACAGCCCGGGGATGGAGGGGGACTGAGGGCAGGGCTCACTGCCAGGACCCCCTGCATGGTACTCACAGTTTCCAAAGGACAGTCTGTGCCAGCCAGGCTGAGGTGGGAGAGCGAGCGGCAGTGGCGGAGGAGGCTCTGCAGGTTCTGTGGGCAGAGGGGGCTCAGCAGCTTTGCCCCTGAATCCCACCCCTCCCACAGCACCCTGCAGCCTTGGAATCCCAGCTCCAGTCTGTCTCCTCCCTCCTGCTAAGCACAGGGGTGAACCCTGCATGGAGGAACCCACACTCTCATGGGATACATCCTTGCTCCAGATGGCATCTCCCACACTCCCACAAGGAGATACCGGGGGATGTCCCCAGGGTATCTCCAGCTGCTCCCAGGCAGGCAGGAGAGTGTTGCAGCCATGACATCCCCATCCCTGGGGTGCTGCAGGACAAGGCACACACCTGAGGAGACCAAAGCCATCCAAAGCACACTGGGGACAGAGTCCGAGTGAAGTCACCCCATCCCAGTGTGGATACTCACACTGATGTCATCCCCAGCTAGGGTGCCAGGGTTCCCAGAGAGATCCAAGTGCCGGAGGGAGAATCCAATGGCTTTGTTATCTGTGAGGGCCTTGCATAACGTGCTCATCCCTGCTCAAAGAGTGGGAGAGATGGATGGTCACGGGTCCCCTGCACTGGGGAGAGCCATGGAGCAGAGAAAGGGAACTTCCCTCCAGCACCCCTGAAGATGCCCTTTCCAGGGCCCTGCAGACCCTCCTGTCACCCCTTTGGGGCCAGCTTGGCACCCTCCCAAGGGCAGCTGGGCTGTACCTTTCGCTGTGAGCATTGTCCTGGCCAAGCTGAGGCTCTGCAGACCCTTGGGACTCTTCTCTATGTGCCGGCTGAAGGCAGTGACCCCTGATGAAAGAGCAGAGAGCCCTGAATGGCTGTGCCAGCTCAGCTGGGTGTCCATCCCACTCTGAGCTGCAGCCTGAAGGACAGGAGGCAGCTGCTGGTGGGATCTGGAGCTGAACATCAGTTTTTGTGCGTGCAAACTCAGCCCAGCCCAGAATTTGAGTACCTCTGTCTTCGAGCTGGTTGCCAGTGAGGTTGATGGTGTGCAAGACAGAGTTGGGATGGCTGCTGAGCACCTGGGCCATCCTCTGCACAAAGTCACTGTGGGGAGAAGGGTCACCCATTTGAGCAATGTCTGGCCACCTCCAGGAGACACAGCCACCAATCTTGTAGCCTTATAGGGACAGGCCACCAGCTCCTGCCTGTGTGGCAGACCTGGCTCCATCTGAGGAGCCAGCAGAAGAAAGCAGGGTATCTCCGGGGTGGGTGGTATTCACTGGCCTTTCAGATTATGGGGGTCTCTGCTCCCAGTGAACTTCACAGTGTGGAGGGGATGGAGCCACAAACACCCCTGGCACAAGGGTCCATGCACGGAGCTCCCTGCAGCATGCACTGAGGGATGCACCACAAGGCTGCCAAGACCCTGCTCATCATTGCTTGCAACACCTTCACTTACGCTTTCAACCCACTGTTCTCCAGCACCAGCTCCTCCAATGTCACCGATTTGCTGAGCATGTAGAGCAGCTGCTCCGAAATCTCCTGATTCTGCCAGGGGAAAAGAAAGCCTTTCTGGAAACCCGGCCACCTCTGGTGCACCCAGAGTCACAGCACCAGCACTCACCAGCCTGAAGTCCTTGCAGGAGAGCTTGGTGAACCACAGGTTGAAGGACAAGGCAGCGACACTCAGCGCCACGTCCCTGCAGGGTGACAGGGATGAGGGAGTCACGGGCCAGGATGAGCCAAGGCTGGTCCCAAATGGGTGACCCAAAACACCCTACTGCAGGGTGTCTCAAGACATCCAACTCCAGGGTGCACCAAGATACCTGGAGTGCCCCAAGAGACCCAGGATGCAGAGCACACCCATCCCACGGTGCCCTAACACATCAAAACCCCATCACATCCTCAACTGACCCAGCCCCGGGGTGCCCCAAGACACCCAACCTCAATGTGCCCCAACACAGGGAACAGAAAAAGAGAACAGGACTGGGGTCTGTGGGTTTAAAGCAACCCACAGACACAAATCATCTTCCCCAGATTATTCCCTTGGGGGAAAAAATTAATAAAAATATTTTTATGTTTCTAGCTAAACCTCAGGGGTTTAAATTTTTTTTAACTCTGAGCTCTCACGTGAGCAACACCACAGGTTTTGCTTAAATAGAAACAAGTTTCTTTTTTACTTCCTCATCCAAAGAAATTTCTAAAACTGTCTCCTTTTTGGCCAGCTGAACACAGATCCTCTGTTCTCCAAAACACTCAACCCAGAACTTTGACTTGCTGCAGCCCAGAGTGGCAGTTGCCTCCCCTGAGAGCTGAGCCCTTGCTCCATCCTTCTTGGCATAGAGACATGGCTGAGCCCCACAGGGAGAGCTCCAGACACAGCTGTCAGGTTATAATAAGGTGATAACAAGGTTATAACAGATAGCTGGGGAGCTCAGTAGGGAGCAGTGCAAGTTTCAGGGCGGTGAGAGGCACTGGCTGCTTTGCATAGGGAAACACCTGACAGCCACGAGCTGCGAGAAGCTGACGTGACGTTGGGTTTTCAACCCCATAAACAGTTCCCAGGCTGATTTAAGAGTTAAAAATGAACAGAGAGGCTGCCTGGACTCTCAGCTGTTGCCCCATGGGACAGAGTTCAGTGTGTTTCGTGTGGGGGAGTATCAGGCTGCAGATGTGACATCCCTGGAGTGTGTAAGATATAAAAGCTTCTAACAACGGCAGAACAATATGGACAGGGAGGGTGAGGATGATGGCATGGGACACTGCAGGCGGCACAGCTGAGGAACTCACCGGCTCTCCAGGTGGCTGAAGTCCAGCAGGTTGAACTCACGGCAGTCCTGGCTGTGATAAATGTTGTCCACGTCCTTCCCAGAAGGATGGACACATGGATCAGGCTCAGCACCTGGTCCTGGGAAGGGCTCAGGTGCCTGGTGCTGCTGGAGGGAGCTGAGCCCTGAGGGAGCCTCTTCTGGGGAGTCCCTTGCCTAAACCCCAAGCCTAAAACCTTCCCTGGTGCTCTGACTGGCAGGGCACATGTCCCAGCTTGGTGGGACAGATTGGTGGCTCTTGAACCACTTCTGCAGGGAGTGGTCAGAAGGCAACGCACCCCAGGCTGGTGGGAACAGGGATGTGAGGAGAGTTGAGCTGGGATCAGTGTCCAGAGGCAGGGGGGACAGCAGCTCCTGCTGTGTCTGGGTCCCAGCAAGACTCTCCTCTATTAGGACACCTAGCAAAGACCCAGATTTCCTGGGGCTCCCCTTAGGTCACAGTCTGGGGAACAACCTGGACCAAGGCACCCCACTCCCACCTGCACTTTGATTCCAACTCACCAAGCAGCAGGGGGCACTCAAGCCAGGCAAAGCTGCAGTTCCCAGATCTGGGCTGTTCCAGCCCCAACAGCTCCATGAGGCACCCATGACCTGCTTCCCTTCCCACCAAGAGACACTGCTACTGCCTCCACCCACAGGATGGACTGGCTTACCCACTGGATCTCCTCGCGGAAGGCAAAGCCATTGTAATCACACAGAGCAGCGTAGGTCTCTGAAAATCCCCCTGCAAAGAGAAGGCAGTCTTGGGGCAGACCTTCCCAAGGGACTATGGAACAGAACTTTGAGGGGAGTGGGAAACAGGAGATGGATGACAGGGACTCAGAAGAGATGCTGAGGGCTCCCTCTTTCCTCCTCAAAGGGGAGAGAGATCTACTGTCAGACCCAAAATGATTGCCCAGCTCTGCGGGCTGTGGCTGGCTTTGCTTGATCCACACGGATACCAGGCAAGGCACACTGCTGTGGTGACAATGGAGGTATCCTGCTCCAAATCAGGCTACAGGAAAAGCTCCTGGCTCTGCAGTGGTGCCATACGAGGTGTGTAGAAACATCCACAGCTACAGGTCCTTGCAGGTAGATACCGAGCATCATTGCCCACTGTCCTGCTCCTTCCTGGGGAGCTACATTCCCTCAAACCTGCTCTTGCCCCATGGGATGGGGTGGGCTGGTGGACAGCAGACCCTACTAGCAGGGTTCCATCTGACCAAAGGCATGACGTGCCCTGCCAGCAGAGCTGCGGGCTGACAGCAGAGCTGGTGTTGATGGATGCAGAGTGCTCCAACCCTCCTGGTCCTGCCTGAGGAAGGCTATGGCAGGACTTACCACAGGGCCCAGGGTTGCTCTGCAGCATTTCCTCCAGTGAGTCTGTGATATTCTGGATCCTCTCATACAGGCTGGGGGGGAAGTTCTTGAGCAGTGTCCTGGGGAAGGACCAGAGGGATGTGTCAGGGTGGGCCAGGAGAAGAGCATCCCCACCAATTTAGCTACAACCCTTGTATGTAGGGTGGCCAGAAATATTCAGTCAGGGAGCAGGGTCTTGCCTCCATCCATGCATTTTTCTCCTGCTAAAGCACTGCTGTGCACCCATCCTGTATCTGGGATTTTCTAGCTGCAGGTGTCCTGGCTCATGGTAAGGTGGGTTGGAACTCGATGATCTTTAAGGTTCCTTCCAACCCAAACCATTCCAGGATTCTTCTACTGAGGCTTTTCTGGGCAAAGAGGTTGCTCTGGTACCTACACAACCACCCCTGAGGAGCAGAAGACCCTTACCCAAGGGATGAATCTGGAAAGACTTTCTTAAGTGACATGGTGACATGGATAACAACTTGCTCCAAATCATCCAAGGACATGAACCGGAAGGCGTAAGACGCTGCATCTGTTTCTATGACGACCTGCAGGGTCCAAAGGACAAGAGATACCTGAGCGAGCTGGCAGCACACAGCGTCCCCAAACCCCCAGACATGACAGTGACAGCCATCAGCTCCTCACTGCCAACCCAGTCAGAGCACTGAGAGTGGAGACAATGCTGCGAGCACCAGGAATTTAGGATAAAATACATAAGTGTGCCAAAATAAGGCATAAACCTCCTGAAAATTCAACATAAGCTGATGCAGAGGCAGCCTGATGCAGCAGGGTGAGAACAGCCTTGCCTCTGCCTGCAGCAGCCACAGCTGGAGGATGGAGGTTTCCTCCCTGAATTTATTTAATTGGGGTTTGGGGCTTTTTTAGCTTATGGCTCCTACCAGGAAAAAAAAAGTCCCATGGCAACACGCTCCCTGATTTAATTACATGCTGATTGAGGCGTGGGAGCAAGATGACAATTATCTGCTGACATCGAGAGAGGACAGCGCTTCTGCCAGTGCCCAGGGCTGTGGAGACAGGAGAGTATGGGACTGCCTGCACATTAACAACCCCTGGGCTTTCCGTATGCCAGTCAGATGTCTCGCCCCCCTCCACTCTGAGGTTTCAGAGTGCACCCCTCTCTCTCTGCCCAGCTCCTTCAGTTCTCTCCCGGAGCTCAGCCATGCAGCCTGCTGAGCAGCAGAAACCCTGTGTGGAGGCTGAGGCCACGGTTGCTGATGATGCTTTAACAAGAAAAAGCCAGACAGGATGTTAGCAAGGACTAGTCAGGAGGTTAACAAGGACCACAGCCTTATTTTGGCCAATACATCCAAGCCTTGACATCCAATTGCTCTCTCCCACGGTTCCCACTGCCACATCTGTCCTATATGCCTGCCTTTCTCTAAGAGGATTAACGAGGTTTTAAACACCCTCCTGCTAAATTTGTCGTCACCTTGGGAAGTCAGCAACCGTTTGTCACCTTGTCCCTGCTGAGAGGGAGGTGCCACGGCCAGGTGCTGTCCATGGATGCCAGAGGGCAAGAAGTGCAGGGACGCACCCAGCACCCCTGGGTGCCTCCCTGCACCTCCAGGGCAATACCCTTGATGAGGCCGTAAGAAGATTTCTTTAGAGGTGGAACAGGGATAAAAACCCTATGGAGCTCTCAGGGATCATCACTCGTGACCCTCAATATGCAATAGGGGACCAGAACACCCCCAGACCCCGTGTGTGGTAGGCTCCGGACCAGGGTTTGCCACGAGAGAGTGGGCAGAAGGTGGGGGAGTGCCCCAGTTGGGTTTGTCCCAGTTGTTGGTGCCACTCACCACACTGGGCTCTTGGACAGTCATCTCCCTCACCTCCAGGAAGCTGAAGCTGCTGTGAACCTGTGGGTGAGAGGAGCAGGATCAGCCCCAGCACTGATGGAGAAAGGATTCCCCCCACCTCCCACACTCTCCCATGCCTCAGCTAGTGCTTGGCCTTAGCCCCACCCTTCACCAGCCCCCGAACAATACACCCTCCCCTTCCCCCCATCCCTCTCCTCATCTTGCTCCTGAGGGCTTCCCAGACCCAGTGGCCCTGGTGCCTCATGGGTCACTCACCCCGGTGCCTCAAGCTCCCCCAGAAATCACGGGGCTGTACCAGGACACAGGGCCCCACACTCACCCTCACTGGCAGCATCACCAGCAGCACATAGGCTCGCCAGGGCGTCAGGACCTAGGCAAGGTGTGACAAGGGACCATGGTGACATAGGAGCCACCCCTGTCCCTCACTGCAGCCATGAAAAAGCTTCCTGGGGAAACCAGGAAAGCAGGAAACAGGCCAGACCCTGCACATACCAAAATAAAGTCGTCATACTTGGATTTCACCTGCAGCTGGATGCTCAGCACCAGGAGCACCTTCTTTGTTCCCAGGAAGGTGGTGATGCCCTCTGAAAAGACCAATGTCCACATAAAATGAGGTGGCTGATCAAGTCACCTTGGTCCTCTCCCAAATGCCCTGCTATCCCTGGGGATAGTGTTCCCACCTGAATCGTCTCCCTCCACACCTGACAGACAGAACCTGGTTGCTCTCAGACAAGCCACACACTTCACCAGCTGTGGGTTTTTGGTGCTCAGGTGATGAACCCACCTACCCATCTTCTGCCACAGCCTCAAGCAAGCACAGGGCTTTGGAGCTGCTGGTTCATACTGCCTGTCCTGCCTGACTCACTAGGACCTGGCACTGAATGACAAGAGGGTCCTGATTTCTCTTCCTTCCTTCCCAAATTTACTACTGGGGAGCAATTGGTCACCCGAGCCCTTCCCCTCCACAGAGCAGCCAGGGTGGTCACATGTGCCAACCTCCTCAAGTTCACAGACTGGTCACTCCCATGGACACTGGGCCAGTGTGAGCATCGCTCCTGCCTTGAGCACCACCTCCCTGCCTCTCCTGATTCACACCTCTCGCTGGGACAAACAGCACCAGAACCACGGCTGTCCATCACTGTGCAGAGCAAACCAGGCTTGCACAATGACACCAAGCCCTGCGTTCCCAAAGACCTACCCTGGTAGGGCCACCTGAGGCTGTGGGGACACAGTGACACAGCTCCTTCCCACCTCACTGCAAGCCTCGGTGGGGCTGATGAGGCTGAAGGACCCTGAGATCTCTGTGGCCTTTTGCTTTTGCCATCAACCAAGGGAAAGCTGTGAGCAGTGTTACTTCACAGCCCCGCATTCTGAGCCGCAGGCTGTGCCTTCCTGGGGACCTGCTGGAGACCCCCAACTGGCCAGAGTACCCCAAATCCATGAGACTGAGCAGCACCAAGCTGCACCCACAAACTGAGCAGCTTGAGCTGTGCAGAATCCCATCACTGAGGAGCCAGGTTATTGGGGGATGCTCTTGGTCCAAGCTCCATCCTCAGGCAAATGAGTTTTGGGGACAAGAGGAACCCCCAGACACTGCTTGGACCCCCCTGAACCTCAGCTGCTGCTGCTGAGGGACCCAAAAGTGGCTCTGCCACCCCAGGGAGGCAAATTTGGGCCAAGCAGGCCCCGTAGGGGCTCTTCCCATGTGGCAGCAATGCCCCGGCAGCACGGCGGTGGGCGATGCTTACCTTGCAGCTCAGCGGGGATCCCTCCTGGGGATGCAGCCATGGTTGGGACCACGGGGTCACCTGCCTGGGGATGCGGGTGTCAGGGCAGCATCCTTGGGCGCCGCGGGAAAGGCACCCTGCCGGGAGGAAGCGCTGAGGTTACCAACCGGCAGCGCCACCGCCTCGGTGCCTCCTCCCCCTCCCGGTGCCTCTTCCTGCCCCGTCAGGCGAGATTTACCGCCTGAGCAAGAGAAGTGAAATGAAAGCGACGGTGCCCACGGCCCACCAGCCCCGCTGGGAGGAGAGGGCGTCACTACCCAGCACCGTTCTCCCACGTGGCTTCCCCTGGGTGAGCAGGGCACCCCTCCAGTGCCACCTAGCACGAAGCAGTAGCGTCTCTGCATAGTTCCAGCCTGCCAGGGTTGAAGATCCATGACTTCTCCCTATCCCACAGCCTCCCAAGGTGCTTCACGAGTACATATTTCTGCCTGAAGATGGCTGGTGAGTGGGGTAAGGGCAAGTCTACCCTTCGCAGCATTGGGCAGTCAGCCCAGCCCCATCACCTTGCACTGGGAATCTGCAAGGGGAGTTAATGGAGATGGATGATGGTGCCCACTGCAGGCTGCCCTTCAGAGGATGGATGCTAGTGCCCATGGTGGGATGCTGAAGGAAAGGCTTTTCCAGGGCAGAAATGCCCCAGGAGTCCTGCCAAAGTGGCAAAACTGCTGTCCCAAACCAAAGACAAGAGGCAGAAGCCAGATAACCTCCTTGGAGCAACAGGACTGAGCACATCAACCAGTCTACTCATTCATGAAGGCTCTGGAGCAGGAAGTTCTCCTGTGCTCTATGAAATGCTGCAGAGCTTGCCTGGACTCAGTATTTCCCACTGTTGGGGCTCAGCTTGGCCCCATTAGAGACTCTGGAAAGGTGCTGAGGGAAAGGCAGAGCTGCTCTCAGCCGGCAGCCTCAGCCTCTGTGACCAGCATCCACTGGGATGGAGGGTGCCAGCTGCCTTCTCCCCCTAAATTGCCCCTTTATGACAAACTTCCACGCTCCAGGCTGCAGTCTGCCAACCAGGAGCTCACAGAGCTTTCCCAGAGGTAGAATGACTAGGGAGAATGTGGTCCCTGGAAGGGGTGGGTGACATTGCCCTCCTGCCACATGCACCTGGGGCCGGAGCGCTTCCAAAACCACCATTCGTGTGAAGGCAAAGGCAGGAAGTTATCTCCCTGCAAGGACAGCATCTTCACAGAGCCCAACCACAGCACAAAGCAGCTCTTTTCAGAGCTGACTGGGGAGAACATGGCTCAGGGCAAGGACCAACCTCTACCGAGGCACCTCCTCAAGCCTCCTGAGCTACATCAGTGGATGGATGAGCACCAGGAAGAGGAAGTGCATAGGGTGTTCACCACCCAGTGGAGTCAGCGGCCACCAGCAACAGAACTGGCTGGATCCATACTTTTTCCAGGATGAGAGAAAGCCAGGCTGTTGCTGTCCAGAGCAACCCATCTCCTCTGTGTCCAGCAGAGGACAGCAGCCCAAGCACCAGGGATGGCAGCCAGGCCAAGCCACTGGCAGAGGTAGTGATGCTCCTTGGATCCATCCCAGTCCTGGCTTTTCACTCACAGCCCAAGGCCCACCTTTTCCAGTACTAGTAACAGCTCTTGGGTTGAACAGAAATGTTCTGTCCATATTCAGGCTTTGGATGCTGCTCCGGGTGCATGTCCTCAGAAGCAAGCTGGGATATTACTCTGCATCTCTCCAGAACAGCTCCTCCAAGGCCAAACCGGAACCCTACAAGAGGCACACAAGCAGAGATCCCTGCCCAAGGCAAGAGTCCGAGCTCAAATCAAATAAAACCCAGTCTGTGTAACAGGACCATTGACTGAGCAAGCACAGAGAAACCAGGTCAACTGAGCAGATCGCAAGGTAACATGCCAGGCTGGGGAAAAAAGGAGGATGGCTACAGGGTGACAGCTCCCATCCCCACTCAGCCTTTGCTGGGGTCTGTGAAGAAAGTTCTAGAATCACTTCACAGTAAAAAAAAATTGCTCTGAAATTGTTCTTCAGATAAACACTACAGAGGCCACTCAGGAGCAACCACACCTGAGGTCTTTGTACAAATACACATCTCGCTCTCTTCCTTTCAGTCTCCCATTAAGCTGTTCATACACAGCCATCTCCTTCAGCTCTTGTGAATTTCAGGAGAGCTGCAGCACCTGCTTTGGTGCCACTCAGGCCTGAGCACAACAGCACAAGCTGCTGCACGTAGAACACTCACACAGACCAAGGGAGGTCTCTGCTGGAGCAGGTGTGGCACTTACTCGGGCCACCACCTGCAATAGCCACTGCAACATCCTTCACACCCCACTTGTCAGCACGGGCTTGAGCCACAGTGTTCAAGAGATGATGGTGGTTCTCCTCATAGAGCCCAAGCTTTTGGTTTCCCAGCTCAGCACAAAGCTTCCCTAGCTTCAGGCTTATGCAAAAACACCTCAGCACTGCCTCACATTGAAACGCCTTTGGCTTTTAAGTACACAAGCTTCTTTCCCAGCTGGGAAAGCACTTGAAGATTCACCCATTTCTCAGCCAAACCTGACCAGCAGCAGCCCTTACACCACCTGTCCCACCTGCTGCAACAAGCCTCCATCCTGCTTAGAGCTTCAGGCTTCCACCTCCAGTCAACTCTTCTTGGCAAGTCATAGGACCACCTCTCAGGACCAGGGATAACAAGTCACCAAACTCCTAGTGAAATCTAGAACTAGTAACTCCCTTGCTTGGTTACAATCTCCTAAGTAGAGTCGTTTGCAGTGACTCTTGTACCAGCAGTGGGAGGGGTTCCATCCTGAACCTGCAGGGACTGCTCACAGCTGGCTCCCTAAGCTGCTGTCACAGGTAACTAAAAAATTACATCACAGAAACTCCTCCTAAGTACCAGTCCCCTTTTCTAGAATGAAATGGAAACAATATTCCTGTTAACAAAACCATCAGCTACAATCATTTAAAATCACAGCCAAAACAAACAGAAGTTACAACTACTCCCATGTTGCTCCAAGCTCAAGCTGTGAACACCAACATTTGCATTTTACATACACTCTCGTCTACGCACAGGGCAGCGCACCCTGATTTAAGGTCATGGACAGGTACCTTGTATTTGGCACGGGGCAGAGGGAACACCTGCAGCGAGAGAAGAGCTGGTCCCTGTTGACAGCATCCTTCTGGGAAGGGCAGCTTTTCCATCTGGACATGGCTGCCAGGTCGCACCATGGATGTACACAAAGAAAGCAGCCAGGAAGCACACATGTTAATCCGTTATTATTTATTAGCTGTACAGCAGTATATTCTCCTTCCCAGCTTTCAAACCCCATTACATATTTTATAACAGTATTTTTTTCCCCATGTTGGCTTCCTAAAATAATGAAAAATATCACACAGTACAGCTAAGTACAAAAATGCATCAACCTAGAGTCTGATAGCTAAACTGATAGCTCTCTTAAAAGCGATACATAGAAGAAAAATTTGTTTGAAATCAGCAAGACTGAGGCTCTATAAAAAGCTTACATATTTTAACATGTGACATTTTCATATACAGGCATCATTTGTATTTCACATTATTCCATTTTTTGTCTTTATCAGAGATTCAGAAATTGTAGAATTACTGACCTATTAATAAAATTTCCTGGCCCAGGTTGAGGGCTGCAGTGACCCATTTATAAATCACCACTTTTGTCTTAACATAGGATTCATAAACACAAAATACAACTACAAGATAGAGTAAAGAAAATGTACTTGTGAAATTATAACTCAAAAAGGTTAATTATATGTTTCAAATTGGTTGGATGGTCACATCCAGAGGGCAGTGGTCAACAGCTCAGAGTCCCAAGGGACAGCAGTTACAATTGGTGTCTGTCAGGGGTCCATAATGGGACCAGTGTTATTTAGGATCTCTGTTAATGGCATAGATGAAGGGATCGAGTGCACCCTAAGCAAGTCTGATGACACCAAGCTTAGGGTGCAGTGACACACCTGAAAGACAGGGCCATCCAGAGGAACCTGGACAACCCTGAGAAGTAACCCATGGGAATCTCATGAGGCTTAACAAGACCCAGTGCAAATTGGTGCACCTGGGTTGGGCAACCCTTGAGATCAATCCAGGCTGGGAATGAACAGATCAAGAGCAGCACTGGGGAGAAGGACTTGGGGAAATTGGTGGGTGAGACTGGACATGCCCTGGCCATGTGTGCTGGGCTGCATCCAAAGCCCTATGGACAGCAGGAAAGGGGGAATTCTGCCTCTCTGCTCCACTCAGAGCCCACCTGCAGTGCTGCATTCTGCTCTGGGATCCCTATGACAAGGAGGGCATTGACCTGTGGGAGCGAGTCCAGAGGAGCCACAAACATGATTTGACGTATGGAGCACCATTCCTATGAGGAAAGACTGAAAGAGCTGCAGTTATTCAGCCTGGAGGTTTGGGGGTGACCTAATTGTGGCCTTCCAGAACCTGCAGGGAGCCTACAAGAGTGCTGGAGAGGGACTTTGGATAAGGGAATGGCTTTAAACTGACAGAGGGCAGGGTTAGATGGGTTATTAGGAAGAAATTCTTCCTTGCGAGGATGGTGAGGCCCTGGCACAGGCTGCCCGGAGAAGCTGTGGCTGCCCCATCCCTGGAAGTGTTCTAGAGGCCAGGTTGGACAGAGCTTGGAGGAACCCAGTCCAGTGAAAGGTGTCCCTGCCCATAGCAGGGGGATAGAACTAGACGGTCTGTTAGTTCCTTCTAACCCAAGCCAGTCTAAGATTCTATAAAATACCATTTTTTTGTGCTTCAAAACCAGATTTCACATGTGGGTTTCTCTTGTTTTGCAAGCAATAATCTGGGTACATCTTTTCTCTACCATATCAACAGTTTTTCCAACATTTACACTCCATCAATTTTCTTGTCACTTAGTTTGAAAGAAATTAGAATACTGGGGTTTATTTAAACTGCATTTTTGCATACCTCTTAATTAATGGAAAAAGATTAAAATGTAAAAAAAAAAGTTATTTACAAGCTTGACCATTACAGAAATGCTTTGCAGAAAACAAAGCATATTAAGGACAGAAACCAGCTGGAGCATGCCAAAACTACTGTGTGCAGCTGACTTGGAGAACCAGAGCTACTCAGTGGGAAAAAGCAAAAAAAAAGAAAAATGGAAAAAAACAAAAAAAAAAAAAAAAAAAAAAAACCCAAAAAAAAAAAAAAAAAAAAAAAAACAAAAAAAAAAAAAAAAAAAAAAAAAAAAAACAAAAAAACCCCCAAAAAAAAAAAAAAAAAAAAAAAACCAAAAAAAAAAAAACAACAAAAAAAAAAACCCAAAAACAAAAACAAAAAAAACCATTTCAAAAGTCTAGAACCCTCCCAAGTCTGCATTTACAGTTAAAAACACTACTGAGAGAAGAGGCTCAAGGACTCTGGGAACTGGAAGGGCAAGTCCGGAGTGGTTTTCCACATACTCTAGTCAAGGCTTCCATTTTTGTACATTAAAACTTGGTGCATGTAAACACGGCCCTTGGACCAGCTTTACAATGCAGTTCAGAGCAAAACTAAATCAAGCATCTCACAGGAAACCCTCAAGGACTCCAAAATATTTCCTAATGTTCCATGATCCTGTAATGCTAACATAAAACAGCAAGTTCTAGTTTAATCACATTCTAACATCGTTTTATTTCCCAGTATGTTTGGTAAAATGGTCTAAAATGATGCATTTCCCAAAGCCAAGAAAAAAGATTAAAGGAAAAAAATAGATTTGAGCCGCTTAAACACAGCCCAGGCCAGTTCAGTCAGCCAGCGTGGTCTTCCTCCATCACCGGTCCATCATGCTGAGAATCATCTCAGGGGTGAGGTCTCCATTTGGAGCTTCCACTACAGCAGGCTGAGCTTCCTCCTCTTCCTCTACTGTTTCTGCATCAGGTTCTTTCTTCACTTCAACTATAATATTTTCAATTTCACCAGTGTTCTGGTCTTCAACCTGAATGATTGCTGCAGCTAGAAGGGCAAAAACAAAGGAGGAGGAGGGGAGAAACAGATTATTGTACTGTTTCCAGAGCTGGCCTGCATGCCTCAAGAAGCTTTTTGGTAGGTAAGACTCTTCCATGGAAAGGGGAAGTGAGGCCCACAACAAGCACTGCCACATCAGTGGGGAGCAATTCAGCACACCTCACTCACCCAAGCATCAAGCATCTATTTTCTTGCCCCTGTATGAAGATGGACTCCCAGTACCACAGTTCCAGTGTGTAGTTTCATACTAAAACATCTTTTAAACAATGGATTTTGTAAAGTAATGAACAAAACCAAACCCCATATCAATATATGGGCCTAAGGCAAAACTTCAGGGGAATTTAGTAATGCTAGTGACAAATTCACCATGAAGTGTTTTCACAGACTAATTCCAGAAAGAACACAGGCCCCGCCTTGTAGCACTGAATAGACAGCCAGGCCACTGAGGAAGTCACTACCTCGTTGAAACAACTAATTTACCCCTTCTACTCTGATATTAGAATTTATTTACTTAGACTTTGCCCAGTTACAATGTCTATTCTTAAGGACATCTCAGTAGAGCTGAAATAACACCTGCACGGATCCTTGCTCAGAACTAAAGGACTGAAGCAATTTTGTTTGTCGCAAAACCTGCAAAAACTGCCCAGGTAAGAACACTACAATGTTTTTACTGACAGTTGGTTTTCCAGGAACTGTACGTCAGTAGAGACACCATAACTGGTACAAAAAGCAGTGAGCAGTTTGCACACCTATGGAATGAAATAATACTAAAGAAAAAATAACATCCTTTCTTTTAAGCATGGCTTGAAGTGGCCATGTTCCCTCATGACCAGGAACCCCTGGCAACAAATTTCAAAGTGAGTCCTTAGCAACGTAGAGACAAGTACAGTTATCTACTTTTAAAATAATAGCACTTGAAGAGATCACATCTACAAGAACAGACAAATCCAAGGAAAAAGGTGCTCAAGGAAGCAGTGCAAGGTAAGCTTCAGTTCATGACTTACGCTGGGATTGTTTTGGTTGGGCGGCAGCTTTGCCTGGTGGTCTTCCTCTTCTTTTCTTACTGGGAGGTGGTGCAGGAGCCTCTTGCTCAACTTCTGGTTCAGCCTCAATTTCTACAGCCGTCTCCTCCTCATCTTCATTATCATCCAAATCTGGTTCAGCATTTTCCTCTGTAAGAAAGGATCTCAGATGAATCTTCAGTTTAAACAAGAATAAAACATATCCGTCTACAGAGAAGCACCATCAAATCCCATCCAAAAGGAGTCAACTCTGCTAAAAAGAAGATAAACCCTTGTTCAGAAGTTGTTGCCACTGATTGTTAATTGGTTTCCCTCACTTAGAGGGAACAAGCTGTCCTTCAAAAAGCAAAAGAAAATTTAATTGTTAGATTATGTGATAAAAGCTACTCTGCACACCCACAAAGGAGCTCAGAGGCAACAGCAGGAGGGAGATGAAATGATACATGGCTGGGCTACTCTCAAGCCCATCAGAGGGTCCAACAGCCCTTCCACGTTCCACCTGCACGACCCAGAGGAGCACAGCATTACACAGCAGAAGGTGGGAACTGAAATTAACAATTTCTGAGGAACAAGCTTTTTTTTCAGGCCACTCCCAGGAGAGCCACCAGCTGTAAAGCCCATCCCAGTAAGTCAGGGGAAGCTGGTCTTGAGATCATCTTTGATACTATGGGGTGTTGGGGAATTCCTGGCTGGAGATGTGACACACTACGGGGATGCAGGGGGAAGGCCATTTTGGATCATACAAGACTACTTCTGGGATGTTTTAGAGGAAGGGATGAGGTGATTTCAAGAAATGTGGGGAAAACAGAGGGGCAAGAGGATAAAAGCAGTACATCCAATGTAACAGCTGCAGCAGCCACTCCAGGATCTCCATGAAACATGAGAACTCTAACAGGTATCCAAGAGCCAGTCTCTCAGACCTCAAGCTTTATTCTTCAGAGCACTCCTTAAATTTAATAGGTGAGGACCATTGAC
Organism: Dasyornis broadbenti; assembly: GCA_013397935.1. Classification (NCBI taxonomy): domain Eukaryota; kingdom Metazoa; phylum Chordata; class Aves; order Passeriformes; family Dasyornithidae; genus Dasyornis; species Dasyornis broadbenti. The sequence goes on from VZRN01005094.1 coordinate 474,225, forward strand.
ACATTCAGAATGCTCTGGGCAAAACCAGACCAGACAAAAAGCAGTGAGAGATGTCAAATAGGATAATATTGTTTAGACAGCAAAGTGATTGCCCTTAAATTTGTAAGGCTGTTCACTAGAGGAGTGGCTTCACTCATGAATACACCAACCATGAGGATACTTCTTTTTATCTGACTAAAGGGAAAAATCCCAACGCACACTGAGACGTATATGCTGCATGATTTTATAGTCACTCAAGGGATATTTCCCACGAGAAATTTATTTACTGAATTTCTGAGGTCCCACCTTTTCAGAGGTTCTTTACATTCTCCCCTCAACTCAGTATCAGTCAATTAACATTCTGGCTTATGTTGGGCAGCCAGGAGACAAAACTATCATTCACTATTTGATCTTTTCCCCTCCATTAGCACAAGTAGCTCTGTTTCATGCCAGCTTTGCTCATAATTTTTAGGTATTCAGTAGTTGCCAAACATCATGATACTGCAGATCACCAAATAAACACAACAGTGAATAATGCAATTCCTCAGGCAAGTGGTTAGGACATCTTTCTTACAGCTACTCAGCTCACACTGGTCAATTCTTCTTATCTATCAAATGACTCCTGAGGTCAAACCCAGACTTACCACCTCAACTGAGGCTGAAGGGATTCCCTCAGCCACAGAGCCTGAGCATCATTCACTGCATATCACCAGCTCATTAACAAGGCCTGACTTTTGACTAGCCTCCCCCACAAGAAACTGTTTTAAACTCAGACCAAATCAACTAAATAAAATGTGACTTTTCAGAACAGGCTAAACATTCAGGAAGATTTCAAGTAAGGTATTAAGAATGTAATACTCCAGAATTGCACATTTTGAATTACCTTCCAGCAGTTATTTTACCCTGCCTCCACTACCTTTTCGTATTTTAAAAGCACAATTAGTTACATGTGCTTAATTCACCTAACTAACACATTTTTCCAAACAGCTATACCAACATGAGTTTAAGCACCAATTTCTACACTTTTTGAATCAAGGTTTGCAAATTGTTTATCATACTCATCCTAAAACTTCTTTGCCATGTGATAATTTCAGATATGCGTTCTCTAGCCAGAAATATCCCTGTTCTCCCAACCTACACCCCTTGATTAATTATATAAAGCACTCCAGATAAAAGACTAATCAGCAACACTCCTTTTGCAACATCATCTTTGAACTGGTTGGTTTAGAGACTCTGCTTGGCTTTTCCTGTTGATGACATGATGAAGACATCTCTCTACCAGGAGAAGGGACTGAGACCGAGTTTTTCCTTCACAAACAGTATTAACCTCCACCATTCCCATGGATGCTGCCAGCCTTCCTCCACAGAAGTAACCATGCTGTTCAGAGTTGTCTGGCCATGCCAACCAGTAATGGTGAAACAAGATCAGGTAACATTTTGTAGCAATGCACTGCAGAACCCCACAGTCTCTTTTGGGACTCTGAAAAAAAAAAAAATCAGAGAGTCTCCCACACAGGCAGGACAGGAATGGCACAGCTGACACAAGGGGTGTCAGACAGTGTTTTTTAAACTATTCTGTCTTGGAACAGGCCTGGGACAGCATGATCTGTATTATCCCTCACAGGCAGTACATCCCTCTGTACTTGGCCAGGTACCATCATATTCTGTTTGCCAACCAGACAAGACTCTTTCAAGTGCCAGAAGAAACCTGCAGAACTGGCAAACCAGCAGCTAATACATGCAATGAACCACAGGCCTGTAACTCTCAGAAGGTACTGAGTTGTTCTTACCACTATCAGAAGAATCTTCTTTCTTAGAACGCATCTTTCTCTTTCGGCCACGTTTGCCTTTCTTTGTCTCTCCTCCATTCTCTCCTTCCCCACCATCAAGGCCAGAGCAGTTATCAGCATGTCTGGCCATTGTGTTCTACTCAGTGAAAGATTAAAAACACAAGTTAAAACATGCATTGAATTCAAGCCAGACATTCTGGCTCTGTATTTTTAAACACACTTCTGGTAACTATGTCTTTTGCTTTTTTAAAGATAGATTCTTTAGGGGAAATGGATACATTCATTAACTTTATTCATAAAGTTGCATTTCCACATTGCTCATGATGTCAATGGTAATGTGTATTGGTACCAATTCTCAGTACTCTCCCCTCTCTTTTCCTCTCAGAGAGAAGAGCTCTATTTTACCCTGTACCTCACCCGTCTTTCCTTTAGTGTAATTGTTTCCCTCTCCTTGGCTAAAAAAGCCTTATTCCACCCCAACCCTTCCGAATTCAAAGGATATTCCCTCACCCTGCGAGTGAATGTTTTGCCACACTTGGAGCAGACAAAAGCAGCAGGGACAAAGTTGGGATCATGGTATCTCTTGAAGTGCATGTCGAGGAGCTGCTTCTGGCGGAAGGTTTTATCACAATGGCTACAGGCATAAGGCTTTTCTCCAGTATGGGTCCGTTTGTGCATGACCATGTGCCGCTCCTGACATGGACAGGAAAAATGGGAACTCACATAAACGGATACAGAAAAGTGAATTTTTAGCTAAAATGAGGTCAAAATTTTATGCTTAATATCAGGAAAAGAATGATTCCACAGCAATACAAGAACATCTTGATTGATTGCATATTCAGCCCTAGCTACTTCCACCCTATATGGACTCTTATCCCTTGGTCAACAGGTACATCAAGGCTGTGAATGAGAAGGTTCTTCTCTACAGGACAGCATCACACCAAGAGGCCACTTGTACTTTCCTCTACACCCTTCAAAAGATTTAGACAGCTAATTTGATCTTGACAGCTGGTCAAACCTAACAGCTAAGATTTCCACCCTGTACTTTCAGCTCCTGTCCCAATGCTCCTAAGCGGTGCCAGCTTACCTGTCTGCAGGCATAATCACACTGGTCACACTTGAAGCGCTTCTCGTTCTTGTGAGACTTTTGATGCTGGATGAGGGCATACCTCTCATGGAACACAGCGTCACAGTAGCGACACTTCTTGCCCTGCTCGATGTAGGAATGCTGCTTCCGCAAGTGGACACCTTCAGGAAACAGAAATCAGAAGCTTTCACCACCATGACTTTCCAAGTATGAAAGATGAGCCCACGGTCCTTCAGTGATCCTCCCTCCCAAGCTTGGCCAAAACAGTGAGATGGTTAATTTAGGATTCAACTAAAAAACCTGAAAGACTTGTAATAAAACCAACTAGAACAATTTCCAGACAGAAATAGCTTGCAGAAAAACTCCATTAAGCTTTTCCACAGGATTCCAAATTTGATTATTAGTTGCAATCTGTGCTGATTCAGGACACTTGCACTTGATGACATATGATTGTCAAACCAAAGTGTCTTGTGAACTGTTGTGTTTAAGACTAACTTGAATTGCTTGGATACAGCCAGAAGCCAGGTAATTCACTGGAGGAAACAGGATTTTCTTCAGGATTAGAAGTCAGAGTGATAGGGCTAGAAGGCAACAGGGATACCAGCAGATAATCCCCGACAGAGGTTTTAGTCACTTCTTTAAAATCCTCCAACTCAGAGCATACCACAGCTGCACGAGGTAGCTTAGGGTAGATTAAAGTGTTATTAGAAGAAAAATTCTTCATAGCTATCATCAGTTTTCCTCTGTTCTAAATCAGCTTGTTTGCTCCTGACAACAACCGACTGCCTTCCTCTCAAACTGCCTCTCACTGTAGCACTTGTCTTTACTGGAAGGAAGCCTGTCTTCCCATTACTTGGGCGATAATTCTGTTTAGACAGAAAGTTCTGCCAAATCGTGGCTCCTTCCTTCCCCTCAGCTGCTCTGGGCATGATATTGTTGGTCACCTTCTAGAAACGTAAGAGCTTTCATGCTGGAGTAACATTGGGTACTGCTCGAGTGCTACTAGATCAGGAATGTCCTACTGCAAGGTCTCAGGGCTTTTGTAAGCATACACCTCCAAATCCTGGAAAGTTAAATACCTGCTCTAATTCAAATCTTTTAACTTGATGAAAATATCTCTGCATAAGACTTAATGGCCTCCAACGTGCAGGAGGTTAAGTCAAGTGATCTTACTTTTCAGATCCCCATCCTCATGCTGTCTCAGTCCAAGTTCAATAAATGCCTTGCATCTATGGGCAAACAATAACTTACCTTGCATGCTTGGAAAAAAAAATTCAAATAATGAGAAGAAACTGAAACAGTTAGGTTATGTGAAGTCTAATGCTGGGAAGTTTTATACCATCTTTAGCAAATAGCTATGTTGGGAGACACGCACCCAGGTCACTCTTTCTCGCTATCACAGTATCACAGTGAGGACAGTGGAATTTGGCCACATTCTCCGTGTGCTTCTGCAAAATGTGCATCTTCATGGTACCGCTCTGAGTGAAGCGAGCATGGCAGATGTAACATTCATATGGCTTCTCTCCTTCAGGAGGAAAGGCAAAAACAGAACAAGTACTTTTATTAAAAAGAAATCTCACCAAGAAGCCCCAAACAACCTCCTAGAAACTTGCAACACACAGCTAGACAATAGAAATAGTAATACTACAAAACACTCAATAATGTCTTTCACTAGAAGTTTTAGCTCCAGTAAGCATCTTTCTACAAAGAAAGTTCAATCCTTAAGGAAGTTAATTATTCTTACCCTGAGAAACGCAGGCAAGACCTACATGCATGCTGCCAGAAGAGAGCAAGTGACATCAGATTTTTTTGGGGTGGAGGATCTGAATGTTCATGTATACATAAAAGGGCATCTTTCCCCCCTTCAACTTTAGCAATATGATTAATGTGGCACTGCAGTAACATTCTGTGCTAAAATCATCCCTATTTATATTGAAGAAAAAATAAGCATCTTTATGAACCAACATGCATGAGATGCTTTTAAAACCACACTGAAGCATGAGACTGCAAATGGCTCTACTCTTCAACTGGAACACTGAAAACAGAAGTTTCTTCTGTTCATACTACAGGTGCCTGCGTTTTATCACCTCACAGTTAAACTAGAAATCAGAATCCTCCAAGCTAATTTCTCACTGCAGTAATTTTATCATGTTATGAGTTTTCAAGTGCTTATAAATCATGGTGCATTCTCTTCAGCTACACACTTTATAAAGGTTTTATATTAAACTACACAATAGTATTTGTTTTGTTGTGTGTTAGCACACACTGTACACAGCCTCAGCACTCTGACAGTAAGAGAACACGCTATCAGTACCGGAGTGGGTCCTCATGTGCCTCTTCAGTTTGTAGGTGTCCCTGCTGGCATAGCTGCACAGGCTGCACTGAAACGGGCGCTCTCCAGTGTGTGAACGGATGTGGCGTTTCAATTTGCTAACCTAGAAGCCAAGAGCAAGACTGAAGTTAGCACAGATGAGCAGGCCAGATTGCCAGAAGTACAAGAAATCAGTCAAGAGTTTACGGTAATCTATATTTATTTAGGCACAAAACCAAACAAGTATATTTCAATGCCAATCTCCCATGCACACAGCCACTCACTCCTGCCCACTCTACCTCATTCCCAGTCTTGCCTGATGCTTGTTCCGACACTCACTGGGGCCCGATTTAGACTCTGTGCTCACCTTACTGTTACCAGCTATCTCAGTATCTGAAAACACCCTAAAATTTTAAAATCTCCTGGAGAGACACGGGAAGTGTCGTGGTGAAGCTTAATTCTTTTCTTCTCCTGATTTTATTTAGAAGGTATAAACTCAGCTCAAGTCAAGAACACCAATGATATGGCATTTTCTACTCCAGCCTGATCACACTGCTTAATCACCAACTTATACCTACAAAAAGCAGCATGACCTCATAAGGACCAACTTGGTTATTATTTCCTAATTTATACCGTGAAAACCTCTGCAACATAACTTATTCAGCACTCAAACCACAGGGCCTGAAGTGACAGCACTGCAGGCACAACGTGGGTAGGCAAAAAAAGCCTGAAGCCCCTACTCAAGCTCTCCCACTGTAGCCTTCTTCCACTGCAGACATCCCTTTTTTTTTTAATTATGTTGCTTATCATCAGGCTTAAGTTTCCTTTCACAATATAAAAGCTGTCCTATAAAATACCTAACAATACTGCATGGAGGGAAGGCATTCAAGAATGTCTAATCTGCTCAGGCAAATTAAGCTATCATCTAACATTAGCAAAGCTGCTTTTCACCAATATTGAGACAAAGGCTCATTAGTTTTAGCTACAGACACCTTCATGGCATAAACAGATATGTGCAGAATGCATGTTTCTAAAATGGGAGGGCACTGTGGACTGAAAGAACATCCCACTGCAGCAGGAAATGTCTGTCTCCTTCAACATGGAGCACGCTACAATCCCTGCAGTCATCTTAAATGACAAAAGATTTAAGAAACAATGACAACTATTGTCTCCAAAGAGGAAATGGGTATCACCTAGGATTTAAGCGATCTCAAACTGGTTTCTGATTCACTGAGGAAACCCCACCATTTGCTTCCAAAAGCAGCCCTGATTTATAACTTCTTTTGCCCAGAGTCTTTCAACCAAATGGCCAAAGAGGAAATGCCTGAGAACAGAGATTGTAACAGATGGTGAACAAGCTCTGAAGTGCACAAGGCAGCACTCAGCACTGTAACAAGTCCCATACCTCCACACTCGCATAGTCACACATGGAACATTTGAATGGTTTCTCGTGGGTGTGTTTGTAGCGGCGATGCCGAACCAACTCTCCACTGGTCACAAAGGCCATGTCGCAGTCTGGGCACTTGTGAGGGCGAGTACCTAAGGGTGTGCAGCAAGACAGGAAGACAGTGACACAGAGATTTCGTGACAAGAAATATGGGACAGTGCTGGTTGTGGATGTTTTTATTTGTTGTTTATAAAGTGAATTAGCAACACTGCTTTCATGTTCTGAAAGATTAAATTAGAGCAACAGATAATGCACAAAAATCAGAGGTTTTGTATAAATAACTAACAGATTTAAGATCTTAGAGAATTAATATCCTTTCAGTGAGGAAAAAGACTCCTTTATTTTTGTATCACTTGTTTACACATTTGAAACCAGCTTGTTAGACATAACTTCGGTAAGCAGAAAAATGAGGGATATGAATTACACTCTTTTTTTTGGCAGTAAGGCACAACAAGTTTAAGTATATTCACAATTCCCTGTAGTTTTATACCCTAAACTTTGGTAAGGAGCAGTAGAAATGTGTTACAACTCCCTAACTATAGGTTTTATTCATCCATTTTATAAGCTTTTCTTTGGGCTTAGGTTTTCTTTTTGCTGTTTTCAATTCCCTTGTATTTAACTTCAGTCTCATTCTCACCATACTCTTCTCCAACAAGCAGTGACCATACAAAGACGAAAACATGAGTGCTAATGCCCAAGAAAAAAGACATTTCTGTAACTTCAGGCAATTTGAGATCAAGTCCAGAATCAATTTTATACACGTGAACAGCATAAGCTCTGCATCTGACCTGGCCAGGCAGAAAACAACTGCACCCTTTCATCTTTTTTACCTTGTTCTGTAAGAGGAGTTAGAAAAACAGGAGGGGTCTATCTTCAATCTTTTCTGATGGCAGAGCAGATCCTACAAAAACAACGTATGCAAACCCAAGAGTACCTGTGTGAGTGTTGAGGTGGTTCCTCAGCAATGTGACTGTCCGGAAAGCCCTGCCACAGAGATGGCACTTGTGTGGTCTTTCATCGGTGTGGCTTTTCATGTGGCGGTCCAAGTTGGAACGACGTGGACAAGTGTAACTGCACAGTTCACACTGGAATGTCTTCTTTACACCTGGTCATGAAGGAATTAATCTTTAGTCTTTGACAGTACTGTGGTCTACTGTGTAACATAAGAGGAAAGATTCTTGGGGGTGTAACTACTCCAAGGAATCACCATACACCACTAAATCCAACTGCATTGCCTGTGGCTGGTTTGGATTCAATTTTCACTAGTATGCCAGCACTCAATGTTCCTTCTCCACTCTGAAAAAGATTCCTTCATTTACTTTTAACAAAAATCAAACATACTTATTACTGTATTTTGCACCATCCACCTTACCAAGCAACTGGTTAAGAAAAAGCCCAGAAAATTAATTATACCATTGGCTCCCAATGTAAAACATGCACACAAACTCTTACATGTGTATTACAGCAAAGAGAATAATCTTTTCAATCATAGTTGTATGAGAGTATTAATGCCACAGTATCATACTTGAGGAAAATGATCTCCCTAGAAGCCTATAGAAAAGAGTAGAGAGGTGTGCCCAAGAAACACTGCAGTCAAGCACCATTACACAGTGAGCAAGCAGCACTGGGCATTTCTGCTTTCCTCCTGCTTGCATGTATTCATTCACCTCAAGCACATTGGCAAAGTCCCAACACAACAAAAGCATTTTCAAAATCCACTTGCAGCTTACCTTTCTTTTTAATTTTTGTTGGTTTTGGTGGCTTCATATTGCCCACCACCTTTTCTGCATTAACCTCGGACAACAAACCCTCCTGCTGCTCCTCTTCAAAGTCATACACAGAGACATCCACATCTTTGCCTTCCTCAGTGTAGCGAAGCTTGCTCTTTTTGTTCTTCTTTGTTTTTTTGGCTGGTGGCTGATAGTCTGGATCTTTCTGCCAATTGGGATCTTCCTGTGGCTGAAGTTCACCTTGTTCCAGTGTCTCCACCTCACCATTTGCACCCACTTTCACTACTTGGAAGCCTTCTGGTAAAGGGAGGGTGTGACAGATCATGGGCTCCCCCTCCTGCAGGCCTCCTTTGGAAACCTCATTTTCATAAGCTCCCTGCAGTTCTTCCACAGATGTTGTGGCAACAGGTACAGTCACTGGTACAGGTACCTGGACCAGCTGAAGCTCACCAAGGTTTATAGGCTGCTCTTCCATATTAACAACCTGAAGTGTTATGATCTGTGTGTCATCCACAGTAGCCTCAGTTTCTTGAGGCACTGCACCTTCCATTACTTCGGTCTTCATCTGAAGAAGAGTTGGATCCAGCTGATCCATCATCACCATCTGCACCCCACTGCTGACATCCTGCACCACTTCACTTCCATCTGCTTGGTTTGGTGGTATATGACAAGCATCATCCTCTTGCCCACCTTCACGGCGTCTTTGATAGGTTTTCCTCTCTTTTCCCTTAATGAAAGTTTCTGATTCCTCCACAATAGCGTCGACTGCCTCACCTTCCATTTCACTTTCCTGCTGTAAAAACAAGAGAATGAATGTTGCACACCAGCCAATGTGTTTAACGACTGCACAAACCCCACAGAAGAACAACCGGAAGTCACCCAACTGGAAACACCCAACTCATCCCGATCACACTCAGAAAACAGGAGGTGAGAGCCATAGGTCTCCATGAGCCCATCACCACTGCAAACCAAGGCAATCACAGAATGCTGCCTGCAGTGAGACAACTGTACCAGCTTCCTGGAAAGGAAGGAAAGCAAGGAAGAGAGATTAAGTGATATGCATGTTCTCGTTTCTCAAAGACCACAAATCCCACCAGCAAGATGCACAGCAGTATTATTCCCTACTGAGCTTTTTAAAACATTTCACATAGCTTAGCAGCACCACAAGCACTCTTTGGCTATAAATTTTAAAGGCACAAAATTACCACACAGTTAAAATCAAAAAGCCAACCTTAAAGAAAGTATTACATTTGAGAACTGCAGAATTTCTCCAAGAAGAAAAGGCACTAAGAACTAAACACAAGCATGTAAGTTGTACTTATTTCTCTGAACAACATAAGGACATAAAGGAGTTAGGCAAGTATGCCTCTTGTAAGCAGCCTGGAGTTCAATTCCTGCTCCCACCTCTGGCACTGCTCGGCCCTGAGTGGAGGAGGAAGATGCGCTGTGCACTCCCTTGGCTGAATGAGCCATAACAAGAGACACAGCTCAGGTAAAATTTTACTTCAGTGTAAATGATGTAGACTCTGAGCTCATGGATTCTAATGATATCTCATGATATCTGGATTAAATCCATCCACACAGTCACAAAAAAAAACCAAAACAGAATCTCAGCATTTTGGTGGGCCTTAACTGCAACTCTGACAATAGCTGCATGCAAATATAACACTGAGATTTTCTGCCTCCTCAGATCATCCAGTGTTCTTTGCTGGAGTTGGGGAAAAATATGAAATTCCTGTATTCTCATTCCGCAGGAAGGCTGTTTCAAAAGTAGTAAGAGCTAAAAGAAATTAGCATTTTGCAGCTGCCTTTTCCCCAAATGAAAGGAATAAAATTATAGCACAGAAGCATTTTGTAAGACCATCTCTGCTCCAGGTGGTTTACTTCATAAAAATAAAAGGTTTTTTCAAGAATAAAAGGAGGTTCCCTAACCATGCCAAACCCTTTCCCTGAATCAGGATACCATTTCTTATACCCCTCATTAAGCATTAAAAAGTGCCAGTGTAAATTTTACTGAAGAAAGTAACAAAAAAGCCAGCTTCCTTACTAATGCTGTGAAAAATTCCTGAATCCAGTTACAGATTTGGTAAGAGACTTCTGTATTTTCCCTTTAGATTGACTGGCCTCACAGACCAGCTAAGTGAATTAATAGAAATATTTAATCTCCCTTGGTAACTCAACACTTTAAAATCCCCATACTATTTTCAAATATCCACACTTTATCTTGTGCACTCAAATTTGATTTTACACAAGCTTATAGACATAAACATGAAGGACAGCTGTTAAGTCTCCATTACCTTTAAAATTTATAAGACATGTAATTGCTATTTTTAGAGAGTTCTTACTTTTACTCTCTTTTCTAGTATCCTCCACTTCTGCTGTGAGAACAATAAAGCTCATCTTGTTCTTCAGCCTGCCCAGACTAGGGACATAAATTAACATGCTGTCTCGACATTTGTGATGTCGTGGGCAGCTACAGTCTCCAGAGGGCACCAGATACCCACGAATGCCGACATATGGCTTCCTGCATGCTCCCAGCAGGGATCCCGCCTCTCCTTTCCTTTACCATTCATCAGCTTTTCAAGTCAGAGCAAATCCATATGGACAAACAGCTGAAGTACACGAGATGATGTAAGTACTTAACACCAGACAGCAGGCAATCAGAACAGAGCTGGTCTTTGGCCTACAGCAATTGCAAAAGTGTTTTACAATTATCTTAAATATTTGCAGAGAGAGAAGAGACTTTCCAAAAGTGACCAAAAGTGTCTGAACAAAAAAATGAAGCACACAGCTAAACAACACATAAGAATATAAATGGGCGAGGAATGGAGGGAAAAGATGGCAAAAGCCCATCTGCAAAGCTAATACAATTTTGGTGCCGAGCAGAGGTCTGCAGCCTCGATACAAGCACAGGCTGAGCAGAGGTGGGGCTCTCACAAAGACCTTCACATTCACTGTCAATATCAGCTGCTAACCAGGCTGTTAGGTCACCTGAAAGCAAGCCAATAGGCCAAAATATGCCAGTATCCTCTACAATCCTACAGTGTACTCTAGTAGTAGGAAGGCACCATTTCAGACCTGTACAGCAGAAAATCCTAATGTCCACCAAGGAACAGATCACTCACATACATCAAGATTTCAGCATACGGCTGATGTTGTTAGGAAGTTTGCCAGCCTAAGAATACAGGAGTACAGGGCACCCAAGGAAATACCTGCAGCAAGAGTCAGGTTAAAGACACTCACAGTGAGGGGCGTACATGTATGAAAGGAATGGATGCATTCTTTCAGCCATCTGGTGAAGAAACTCAGACCCCGCTACTGGCTCGCTGTCCCTCTGTCACCTCTCACGCCATTCCTGTTGCACGGCTCATCGGGGCTTACACGGCAGGGCACGACTGCCCCCGAGCGGCGAGACCCTGCACTGCACCGGGGCTGGGGCTGCCACCTCCATCTCTGCCCGCCACTGCGTCCCGACCCTGCCACCTCCGTGTCACCTCCATCTCTGCCCGCCACTTCGTCCCGACCCTGCCATCTCCACGTCACCGCCATCCCTACCCGCCACTATGTCCCGACCATCGCTGCCTGCCACTGCGTCCTGACCCTGTCAGTCCAGCAGTCACCTCTGTCCTTGCCTGCCACTTCCACTATCCCTGTACACCCTGCATCCTGACCCTGCCACTTCCACTGTCCCTGTCCACTGCTGCATTCTGAGCCAGACTCCTTGGCCTCCAACACTCAGCACATGGATGAGTATTTACTCCTGCCTATTCCAAGGCATCCACTAGAGTCTGTTTCTTTCAGTCAAAGTAAATGGATCTGAAAATATCTGGTTTTAAACCAAACTCTTATCACAGGGGAAATATTACAATATTCTAGATGTCATATTAACAACATAGTATAAAATTACAGAAATATACAGGAGTTGTCTCACTTGATGTCTTGGACTGCTCAAAAACCTTGCAAAACTGCCAAAATTTTTTCTGAAAAAGTGTGGATTTACAAATTTCAAACTTCTCCAACTGGGGGATGGGGACACAGGATGGATCCTAAATTTGAGAGGAAAATGTATGGGTGCTTTCCTTTTAAATAAACTCTCTGGAAAGACTCCATCTCTGCTGCAGTGAGCTTTGCACTGCCTGTCCATGTCACTTCTCAATCACTCTGTCTTGAACAATTTGCTCCTTTTTTTACTTACTTTTTTCTTTAACCTAATTCTCCTTTTTCATAAAGGGAGTCTCACAGGCAAGTTTTGTATTTGTTGGAAAATATATCATTTGCTACAACTATTTTAGCATAACTTTAGGAATAAAAACTGCAGAGTTTCTCTCAACTTTTTATTTCTGGCTTTTGTCTCCAGCTCTCTTCCTACCAGTTACTGCTACCTTACACCAACAGCTCAGTTCCACAATGACTGAATCTAAAAACGAAAACAAAGCAGCAGGTTAAAAGATGCAGTAAATCAAGACTGAAAAAAAAAAAGCAGAAGAGAAGAGCTTCCACAATAAGGACAATGACCAAAAAAAAAAAAAAAAAGACCAAAGAATATCTGAAAACACAATTCCCACTACTAGCTCAAGCCAGCCTTTACACATAGGCTCACTCAATGCGCTCTACCAAGAGACACCGCATCACTGCACAACTCAGTGCACTGTCACAATCCAATTAGCCAGGTAAGGAGCTGCAACATGCAAACAACAGGCCCAAGCTTGCTCAGACAACTGATGGACAGCCCATCTAAAAAGCTGGAACAAGCAGAAATGAGAACTGCTGCGCATGTCATAGAACTGACACCTCATTCCAATGAAAGGAATCAAAAGGTTGCTTAAGAGAGCAATTTAGTGCCAACTACCTTACTAATTGCAGCACAGGAGAGTCTTAGCCCAGATACACTCACTTTCTTCCCAATATCCAGCCTAACAATGCCCTGTGCAAGTGGGAAGGCATTCCCCCTTGTCCTGGCACTCCAGGCCCTTGTCCAAAGTCCCTCTCCAGCTATCTTGAAGCCCCTTTAGGTACTTGAAGGGAGCTGCAGAAGCATTAAGAATAACTTGCTGTAGTTGTCAATGCAGAAAGTACAAACCCAGAGACAGGGATGGTCAGTGCGAGTGCCTGGTTTTTTTAGCAGTGTTATTTATAATAAAGCTACTATCAAAGAGGTATTTGTCTGCCTCTCAGCCATGTTAAAATTAACAAACCCTGAACTGCATCAAGTTTCATGTACCAAGTAACACAAAAATATTTATTTTTGTCAAACAACGCAGTGTCAATAAAAACTGTTGGAACACTAACACAATTGAAAAGTACATTTAGTGCTGTAATATGTACTTCACTTGAGAAAAAAAAAATTAAAAACTCCGATAGAATCAATGAAGCCAAACGCTGTCAGTACATTTCTGACATTCATAAAATCATGAAAAGTATCAGCAGCTACATTAGTGCAAACACCCCTATGATCTTGCAACATATTCAGGCCTTGAATTCAACTCAATCCACATAGAGATCCCACTCAAAAACTGACATGGCTTTGACTTACAGATTAGCCACTTACTAAAATTACATGAGAGTGGAAATAAAGCCTTATATTAGAACATGGGAGACTTGTGTTTCTCTCGCATTCCCTGCGAACCTGTGAAAACTGAATAGAGGAATAAACAAAAACTTCAACTAAGAGTCTGCAGTTATCTACTGTATATGCCACTTAAAACAAGAGAAAGATTAAAAAAAAATCCAACAGGGTTTATAAACAATGGACATTTTTTTCTATTTTTTTCCTGCTTCGTGTCTGTGTAAGTATTTAAGGGCATGAGCAGATGCAGAGTAACTGCAGGAGTGCCTGACCATTCTCCTTCCCATCATGAAACAGCCATATTTTTTCTCTGAAAAGTCTCCCAGCTAAGCACAGCCAAAGATAATGCAGTTTAACAGGTAGGCAGCCTTTCCATTTCCTGCAGCAGAGCTTCCCTGATAAGAGATGAACATGGCATGAATGTAACTTATTCTAAAGCAGACAGACATACATCAGATCCAAACAGGTCAGTTGTGCCTTTCACAAGCAAAACAAAGATTTACTACCAACAGGAGACACTAAAATGTTGGGATAAGTTTCTTTTACTAAATAATTTTCTCACAGTAAAAACTTAAGGCTTTCATTTGCCTACTGAATTCAACTCCATATCCACTGGTTATGACTGCTACGCCCCCTCCAGCTGCTTTCTCATTTCCTCCTTGTCACTTAAAACACTGGTACTGAAAGCAAACAAGAGTAAAATGGGCAAACATTTATTGCAGCTTTAAATTTAAAAAAGGGCAGTCTCATTAACCTACTATCAAGCAATTATTCTGAGAAATATTTCAGCATCTCAGAGGGCATAAGGAAAAGCAAGAAACCTAGAAGAGAAAAGCAAACTTCACCACAGGTTAATAAATGTTTCTGCTTTTTCTCTGCATGAAAAGGGGAGATCAAGCCCCAAAAAATACATAAACCCAGATATGGGAATGACAGCTGCAATTGGAAAATGCAGAGCTGTAGAAGGATGGTTTCCTTGAGTCCTGACCCTGTGATGGGATCAGAGAAGACAGACAGTGTTGGTGGCGATTACCTAACTAAGGTGTCTGTGCTGGGAGATTGGTCTAAATAGGGCAACAAGAGCACATTCTTCCAGGGAGTGATTCAAAGCTTTTAAGTGGATCCCTACACTAAAGTGACATCTAGAGGAACCCACATTTTCCTCAGTAACAAGACAGGAGACCAAATTTTGAACCAGTGTAATAGTTTCATGGTCTCTGTAAGACAGGTAAACACAGCACTTGTTGTCCAAAGAGCTGCTCTCAGCTTCTTCCTTCCTTCACACTGACAAAATAATTCACCATCATGAACTCGATCAAGAACTAATTCCAGCTGAAAACTAATGCAGAGGAAAACAATTTTGTTAGAACATGTTCTGCTCCTGACCCAATTCCACACACAAATGCTTGGGCAGAGGAAAGGGTGCAGGTTGGGAGTGCCAGGGCTACCTTAAGCTGCAGTACCAGCTTAAAGCTGCCAGCAAACCACAGCACCAGGAACCTGTATTCCATGAGCTAAGATGCTACACTGAGCCTCCACTCTGTGCCATCCACCCAGGACACACTACAGTGAAATTGCTTTCTCTCAAGCCTACTGCAACCCTCTGGGTAACAGTGAGTTTCTGGGCAAGCAGACTGTTTGAATTCTATAGTATTTATCTGTGATCACAGCCCCTCCCTATTTTATTCAATGGGTTGTTATCTGTGAACCAAAGTTACCTTTTATTTATGCTCACGTGAAGGCAGGACTTTGGCCCAGATGCTATCAAAGGTGATCTTTACCTTCGACCCCTACAAACTCCCAAGGGCACAGCCACGCCTGTCCCTGGCTACAGGACACTCCCCACCCACAGCCAGCTTGGTGCAGTGTTAGAATCAAAATGCATCCTATGACATTTCTCTACCTCCCCCCTTTTATTTTTTACCTGCTCCTCCTACAACCTACAGAAGCAATCTTGCTAGTTGTTGCTCTTGCCCAGGGATCCTAGCAGAGCTCTTTCCAATTTCATCACGTCTCCTGAAATGATGCAAAGCAATGAGAAGCTTCATTCAGCACTGACCCCTATTTTTCAGTCAGCGAGTAGCACACACCTGTGATCTCCTACAATTACTCGAATAAAGCTGACCTTTCACTTTGGATCAAGAATTCTGGGAGTTCATGCAAGACATGGAAACAGAGTGTATACCCAGGGGCCCTTAGCCAGCCAGAAGGAAACTCAATTCCACATCTTTCCTCAGCTGTTTGCTGAACAAGCTCCCTCTTAATCCTTGCACCTGACAGTGGCAGAAAGCCCCAGATCATGGCTCTTCCAGAACTAATACTGCTAATTCTGCTGTAATAAGCTGCAGCCTACAATGGAGAGAAAAGCAAATACAATAATGCCAACTGCTTGAAACTTGCATTGTCGAAAAAAAAGTAAAAAACCACTGCAGTTACTGACAACAAATCCGACACATATTCAAGTCACTTGGGATATCCTGTAACTTCACAAGGAAAGCCTTGATGAAGGAATTAGACTGGTGAAAGCATTTTGGCTTTATTTCTGGAAGAATAATTTTTTTCCTTGTTTTGCCTTTAGACTTGGAGAACTAAATACCTATTGAGAAGGTAATAGGTACAAAATGAGTTAGTCTTCCTGTTCTTAAAATTTGTTCCATTCTGCCTTAATTTCTCCTTCCACTCCTAACATTCTTTCAAATCTTAGTTTTAATTTTTCACTATTTCTTCCAATAACTGCTAGTGCATCTCACTAGATGACACTAGGTCTTTTATTTATTCAGAGAATTCTCTACTGAAAGCTGAAATATGAGTGAAATATATTCTTATCAGCCAGTTTTTAGAGAAGCTTCCCTTTTAAATTTATTATGGAAGTCATCATGTTTTGCTAACCTGACAGTCCATTTCAGAAAGACAAACACGCAATTTAGTCAGGTGTAAAATACAGAAAGATTTACACTTCAAAGAAGCAGTCACAGAGGAATTTCTTTTTAGCTGATGTTAGATCATAAAACTAGTCAGTCCCTCCCTTTTACAGGTCTTCGTAATGTAAAAAGCAATGAAGGAGGTAATGAAAGATCACCAGGAAACCTGAAGGTATTAAACCAAGAATAAAAAATAATTTCAAGTTAAAAGCCTGTAAAATCCATTGCCACAAAAAGTCTAATACTATAGGTAGATACTGGAAAAATTATTAGTTATATCAACAGGTATTTGTGGTCATTTCTCCCATCACACATTAATTTAGACTTTCATTTAGGCTACTTTAAACAGCTAAAAGCAAAAGATGTTTCTTCAAAATGAGTCTGAGTAGAGCAGGATTCTTTGACCATCTGGTGCCGTGTTGCATGGTATCAAAATATCAACACCAGCCACTCCCACACCTGAAAAAAGACCTGTGCAACAAGTTTCATGGCATTCTGGAGACTTCATAATAAGTATCTGGATTTTATTTTCCTCTAAGGCTTCATCTAGACTAACAAGTATCCAAGAATAAACTTTTGGGGAACAGCTATCTCTTGTATCTTTGCACCAGTACTCATTAAGTAGTGATACTCTACTAGGACAAGGGAATTTAGGCTTCAAATCTGAGGAGCAGGAAGTGCTTATCCCTGGGATTGTAACATGGGTCCTACCCCATGAACAATAGCTACCCATGCACTATTAGTCACCTCACAAATTACACCCAGATGCACATAAGGAAAACTAAAGTCACTGGTAGTTAACTTAATGTCAGGCTGTCAAATAGAGAGGTGCAGATTACTGTTGTTGCAGTAGGGACAGCAAATCCCGGAAGAGTTTTGAAAGCACCTATAGCAGAAGGGTGGTGGACAAGACAAACTCCCAGAACCTAAATTAAGACATCCTTGCTTTTGAATCACAGAAAAGTTAGTCTGAATTAGTAAGTGTTGGAGCAGACATAAACAGAATCAAACCCAGGTGAGTCCTTTAAAGTGACCCTCATGCTGAAACTTTAACAAGTTTCATTGCGTTACACACACCCCTAATTAATTTGGACTCATATTCCAAATACTCTCATACACCAAGCCCTAAAGTACTATAATCAACCTCAAAGCAGATGAAGCAAAAAAACACCAAAATCCCATAAAGGCACTCAACCTTGGAAGAAAAAAACTCTACCAGAAAAGAGTAAGGCCTCATTTCCAACTCTGCAAAGAAACCATCCCTGCCTTTAAACTGCCCACTCATTCCCTCTATCCACCCAACTATTCCTCATGTTAGCACAAGCACTTTCAAGGCTGCAGCTACTGGTCAGGAAACTAATCCAGGCCATAATACACTCAGCCAAAAAGATACTTATTTCCACCCAGACCAGGTCTCTGGTGTGCCCAAACACTCAGGCCAGCCAAAAGAGAAGCATGGCAAAAGGGTTTCTACCAGCACAATGTTACGCTTTATGTTCAGGAAACTACCACCTCAGCATGGAACACATACCACACTTTAAACCCCCTCAATTTACATTTATGTTCTTGACGCTTCTGCACTTCTGCCTGGACTGATTTGTTCTCTTCATGCTGGCTATTCTTCATGCAGCTTCTGAGGTCAGAACACACTCTGGAACAGAACAGATGAACTAGTGAAACTACATAAAAAAGAAAGGTAAGGGGGGGAAGGGGGAGGAATAAAAGCAGTGTTCAATGTTTAATGCTTGTTTAACAAAATATGTAGTCCCACACCCCTAACAGCAGCAGTATTGATAACTGCTTGAGGACCCCTTCACTTACCGAAAGAACCATAATCAGAACCAAAAGAGTATTTTAATCAGCTTTAATACTTTTCACCAGGATGACTTAACTCATTTAACAAGCTCCTCTACCTACCTGTTCTCAAACTCTTTAGCACTTACAGTTCTGACATCCCAAAGCTCCAGATGCCTCATGTCGGATTACAAGTGCAATATGACATTTTAGAGCCAGCTCTGCCTACTTCAGATGGCCTTTTTCTCCTGTGCTGTGGAATAGCAAATCACACACTGAGGGAGTTTTTACTGCTAAAGAGGCATAAATGAGAGCAAATATCACTCCTTACACACCGTCAATGCAGCAGTGGATATACTGCTTATATCAAATAACAAAATCAGCTCTAATACAGTTCTAACTTTGCCACCCTGAGGAAGAGCAGCCTCTGCTCACTGAAGCAACTTCATTACCCTTATCAATTAAGGGCTTAAAATAGTCACACATTTAGAGAAATACAGTATTTATAAAACAGCACATTATTTCTCTTCTGTAATCCTTGTCAGTCCTCAGTGTGCACACACGCTAAAAACCCTGGGAATGGTAAGGAAGTCCAGAGGAGTAATTCTCAAGAGAGGCATGTATTCTTGCTGCACTCTGTGATGAGGGCAAAGCAGTGTTGGATTTCACACCCTTTGAATTTAAGTGCTTCCCCCCCAGGTTCTTCTGTCATTTATTTAGTACAAGGCACTCAAGTCTGGGTCCTGTCTCCATTTTTTAGCTTGGCAAGTCTATTTTTAATTGTTTATCAGCTTCAAAGAGCATTAGTGATAGGAGGTTTGTTGGAGCTGTGGATGCTCAGGGATAGTGAGCTTTTAAAAAACATTTGGAAATTATATCTTTTTATTTAACACTCACTCTGTAAAAATCACAAATGCTATACAAGCCCTGACCAGGAAAGGGGATGCTCAGAGAATACATGGGGTGTGCTCCACTGCTAAGGTAGATATTAAGACTGCTAATGCAAGCTGCATCCTTGCCAAGTTCTGTGCTGTGCAACTCTGGAAAAGACTACCATTTCCTGAAGTTTACAAACTTGTCAATTAACACAGGAAAGCCTTGAGAGTGAAGGACTTCTCCAATCAGAAGATACTTGATACAAAATTAACACCTCCCATGGAATATTATGATGTCATAAGTTTTGTCACACACACTAGGACAAGAGGGCACACTGAATTGAATGGAAGCATTTTTTTACCTACTTTAGGTTTCCTGAAATTTTGAATCAAGAAATAGTTTTCTTCCATTTTTCAAACCTAATCTTCTGCTTGGCAAATGACTTAACAGTAAAGAAAGCTGTTTTGACGAAAGATTGTACCCAAACTCTTAGGAGGGGAAAAGAGAAACAAGCCAGTAATTGTAGCTCTTTTCTACAAAAAAAGACAACACAAATAGAGAACATTTCACAGGGATCTCTGCAGATTAGCACTGATGGAGAATTAATGCAACGCACAGCCATTGCCCCTCTCTTTACAAGGTACTGGCTCTGATTAATGATTAAGGAAACGTTACTCAAGCTTTTTAAGAGATGTTTTGAAGCTGGGCACTGCTCAAGGAATATCAACCTACTGATGTACAGCCCAGGGAGCAAAGCTGCCTAGCACTGCAAACATACATACTGCAAAAAATGCAAGGCATTCTTGTTCTGATCCATTCCAAGGGAATGTCCCAAAGGGAAAGAAAGTCACTTCTACTGTCCTTTACTGCAAAGATGGTAACAAACTTCTGTTAAATACCTGGTTTATCTTCTAGCATAAAATACCGTGCATGAATTTACATTCCAACAGATCTTTGGCATAGGGGCAAAGTTTGATAGCTTGAAGGTAAACAGGCGTAAATTGAAAATTTAAAGTGCTCCACACATCCATTGTTGAGCTTAGAACACAAAGAAAAAGAACACATCAGAAGGCTGCCAGAACAATGAGGTGTCTGGAATACAAGACCTATACAGCAGAACTACAGAGTTAGGTGTGAAAAGACCCAGGGGAAGTCCTGTGAAAAGACCCAGGGGAGGTCCTACTGCTACTTTCAAAGGAAAGCAAAGAGAAGATAGAATCACACTCTTAGATGCAGAGAGTGAAAGGACAAGTGTAACAGTCCAGCTGCAATAATGAGTGGTTACACATTGGAGTAGGTTGCTCAGAGATGCTGTGGAAACAAAAATATTTGCCAAACACACCCCTGAATGACCTCATCTAGCATCAATGCTGGCCCTGCACTTAGTCAGGGGTTGAACCAGGGTACCAAAAGAAGTCCCTTCCAACCCAAATTATTCTACCATTCTCTGGCACTACATAAAATGAAGGATATACTTAAATTTCAAACACAAGACATTGAGACTTTTTTCCATCATAACTATGATGCTCTTAGAACTGAGATTGATTGGTCTCAGCACTCACTTCCACAAGTTCTAGAGGTGCTGGTACACTTCTGCAAGCTCTCAAATAGTCATCAGTTCTTTAGCAAATGTGCAGATGTACAGTAACTCTCGGCAATCTACAGGGGACTTGCACTTTCAGAGTGGTGGATATCCAAATCCACCCAGTATTGAAGAGAACAGCATTAGAAGAGCACACATAATGTGTTTCACTGTTCAGGAGACAGACAATCATGTGCTATGAAGTACAAAGATCCACATCAGACAAGGCTCCTATAGGAACTTCAGTAAGAAAAGGGGGAAGCCGTAATGACAAGGAACCTTACTACTTATTTTTAATTTGCAGGATAAAACTCAGGACTACAGTGAGTAAATCTAAACTAATAAAAAAGCAAAAATCTGTCTTTGAAGTAGTAGGGGCTACTGTGTGCTCCTTTCTCCAGAATGTTAACAAGAAATTATATCTTGTCAGGCAAGAAGAAAGGTGCCAAAAGGCAGCTGTAAAGTCTCCCTTGGCTGCCAGCACAGGACAGCCTGTTTCAAGAGGCCACACATCATACTGACCAACAACCGCACTGGATCAAGCACTTCTAACCAGAATAGCCAGACTGATAACACAGCAGGAGAAACATTCAGTGCTCTCTCCCTCCTTTGAGTCTGGTGAAGATGGAGAAAACATCCCTAAGGATTAGTCTGCACAAGCCACTCAAAGCAGATGTCTCCAAAAACATTACAGATGTCATGTCAGGAAAGTAAGACATCTAAATATTTGATAGTCTGCTCCATCATACTGTCATGGAAGCTGACAAATTCTTCTTCATGTAGGTTGAAATGCTGGTAGAACAAGGAGAGGATGCAGCTGGTTCAACAGGACAAAACTACTTCCACACACACTACACGAACAAAGCATAAAGTAGTCTAGGATCACATAATGCTCCAGGTAGCTCAGAGTAGGCAGGAGTCAACAGCAGTCATTCTTCAGCAGGAAGGACAGAAGTGTATCAATAAATATGGAAGGCAGGCAAGGATCAAGTAATCAATGAGTACCTTTTGAGTATTCAGTATTGCCACAGGAAGCGATAAATCTCTCTTCAAAGATCAGAAGTGGCAGTAAGTTATATACTCAACAGGAATGCTGGATAACACTAACTTCTTCCATCCTCCAAAAAGAAAAGAAAAGAAGAAAGGTTTTAATAATCTGATAAGCTTTGACTGAAACTACTAGCCTTCAAAAATGTCATTTTTTTTTCCAGCCTGTAATCTGGAAACTCCTGAAGTGCCTCTAAGGGGTTTTCTTGCAGTGCATACTGGGAAAGCAAAACTGAAGGTTAGATTGCACCTCCACTGGAAACAGTTTAGCACATAGGAGAAGCTACTGGTTAAAATGTAATACTGTTAACTACTGTCATAGAATTATACAACCAAAACCAGGGCGTATTTTTAATTCAGTAGCATTTCCTTCTTTCATTTTAAATCTCTGGATGTTAGAAGTGGTTTCAAGGGAAGAGCTTTGCAAATCAAATACAAGGAGACAGAAAAACTATACAAGAAGCTGAAGTAATTGGCCAAAAATTGCTACTGGTTCTACTACAGTGAAAAGCTCTCCCAGAAGCCAGACCAGAGAAACCATGTCTCTTTCAACATTAAACAATGGGAGAATTCAATTGCCTGGACAACGATTTTAAACATACAAGGAACTTTACAGTTCTGTTTCAAAAGAGTAAAAAATGTTTACAAACAGCCAAATGCTGCTATTACTACTTGTGCTCTTGGCTTCCTTTGCAGAAAGCCACTACTTACCCCAAAATATTTTGGGGCATGTTTCCATAAAGGCTGAAATCAAACATGAGGCTGCATTTTTTCCACATACACTTACATCCTGTTGCCCTCATGAAGCAAATTCTGCTGACCAGTTCATCACCTGGGGATGCAATTGCCAGCACACAGGTGGAAGGAGATGGGGTCACAACAATCCTGATGCAAACCAACTTAATTTTCCAGGGAAGCCGTGACTTTTACCTCCCTAAATGCTTTGGTGTTATTCCCAAAATAGCAAGAGTTGTAAACTTCCTTCTATAGCTTTTATCAGTAGGCTGGGAAAAAAGGAAAAATTTCCTTTGTCCAACATCAGCATAAAAAAAAAGCCCTACAAGGACAGATTACTGTCCGTTTAGTCCAGCAGTATGTCTCCAAAAGCTCTACTAGGAAACACTGTGTATGGAGAGCAATCAGTCATGTCTGTGGTTTACCACCCTTATCCCTACACCAAGCCATGGGAATAAGGATCTTTGCCTCTGGACCTGCTGATCCCTTTCTGAACCTACCGTATCTCCACAGTCTCTTACCAAAATAGGTTTCCCATCAATTGTGGTGTATTTACCTTATTTTTTCCTCTTACAAGCTACAGGCTCACCACAGAACTTACTGCATCTACCCATGTAGCTGGCCTTGAGTGAGCATGGAAAAGCACAGTAGCCAGACTGGGCACAAGACTGAGTTCTGTGAAGAACTCAAGGGGCTGCAGCAGAGTGACACCATTCATCTTCTTACAAACAGTCAGGAAAAACCAGAATAGCCAAACTCAAACATCACATGCTTCTGTTGAAATTACCACCTAGAGGAGCATGTGGATTATATGCAAGTTTGCTCTGTAGCTCCCAGTTCTCAAGATTACATATCCCTTCCCACCTTTTTAACATAGGTAACACATGGAAAATACCTAAGCTTCTAGCAATCTCCACCTAGTGATGCTTAGTCCACCATCCAGCTATTCACTGTAACATCCTGGAGAGCTCAGAAAATGTCAAACACTTCTGTCAGTTCTCCACATGAGGCATTATCATAGCTCAAAATTATTGTGTTGTTTACTCCTTCCACAGCTTTATGCTCCCTAGTTTAATTCCTGATTACGTCAGCATTTTACTCAGCATCCACTTTAAAACTAGGATCACTGAAAATATAAAAATTCCACACAATACATAAAAATGCAATATATAAAACATGAGTCAATAAATAATTTTACATAACACAAAATTTTATGGAGCTATGTTTTCTTTAGTGGATTCAATAAAAATCACCTTTCTTCACCCTCTGAGCATTTTCCATGCCTAGAACTGGGAAGGAAGAACTCCTTTGCTGATACATGGACTGCCTCCGCAGCAGTGTTCGTGCCAAGGTCCTTGGGCTGTTTGGTAGGGAGTGAGCTGGACTCAAGCCAGCAGCTTGTGGTGGCAGCAGAGAAGTAACATTTATCCTTCCAATGCCACAGCCACAGATCAGGATGTGTTAGTCACAAGCTTGGGACCAAGTATACAGGGCACCATTTGACACATCTCCAACATATATCAATATCTGCTTACTTTCCCCTGTTCAGAATATTTTACCGGTTTGATCATATTCCTGATTGATAAGGAAAAATCCTAAACCTCTATTTAAAATGAGGGAAAGAGGTTCAAAGTAAGAGGAAGTGCTATCCATCCTTTTTCTTTAGCACCCCTCGTTTATCACCGAGCCTGACCTCTCATGAATAACAATTCTCTAAATGTATATGAAACAAAAAAAGGTTAGCACATTTCAGCTGGCTGAAGCAATTTTCAGATTTTTTTCCACAACCTTGATTCAAAGATGTTAAGAAATCAAGAAATACACAGCCGCTCTTCATATCATAATCCAATAACTAATAACCCTTCCTGTGAAAAACTTAACCCTTTTAATTTGAACTTATTGGGCTACAAGCTATTATAGTGTTTGCCAGCAAGATTAGAGCAAGCTCACTAAAATCCAGTATTATTTTGTCAGGGACATATCTGAGGATCCTGATCAAGTCACCTCAGTCTTGATGAGAAGCTGCACAGTACATTCTTAACATTTCACTGCATGGCAATACAGCTTAGTTTTCCATCAAACTGGAGATGAATCCCCTTGCATACAGTAATTTTTCTGAGGTTTTTTTGAGTGCTGAGGCCAAAACCATATGTAGTATTTTGGGAATGACTTCATCCCATCCCACACAGGCAAGAACATACCCCTGCTTATTCTAATGCATTTAAGAACTACATCAGGTTCTTTGTCACAGCATCACCTTGGAAACTCAAGCTTATGCTGTTTATTCACTATGACTCCAAAACACAGTTCAATCACTGCTTCCCAGGATACCATGTGCCTTGATTTAAATCCAACTGGAATACCTTGTTCCCAGGTACACAGCTTTACATGCAGCAGCCTTAGCACACACACTGGACTGGATCTAGTTCACCTGACAATCAAAATGGCTGCCTTAGTGCACACTGATTTTCCATGAATCACAAGTTTATCATGCACAAGTTTTTAAAGACATTTTTCACCAACAAAATCATTAATGAAAACAAATTGTGATAAGCAATTACTGGCTTTTGCTGAATATCCATGGAAACTTACTCACTCTTGTACACCCCCAGACCAATCCTGAACTAAATGGCATTTACTGATACGCAGTACTAATACTAATATCTAGTAAAGTTGTCAACATCAAGTCCTTTAAAAAAGTCAAATAATAGATTTAACAAGCTCTTATTTTCTTAAAGCCTTGTTTACTGGGATTAATACTGTTCTCTACTTTAGCTAAATTCTGTACAAAGAACAAATGGGAGAGCTGGTAATAATGTGAACTACGTGTGTGAACACCAGGCAGAGCTAGTCAAACACCCAAGGTGGTCTGGGCACCTGCCACCCTCTGTGCACAGCACGACCACTTGCCATGTTCACCCACTCCATTCTCCTTTTAGTACTGATACATCAGCACTTCTCTGACCTCCTGGAACTTCTATACTGTTCCAAAGTGCATTGACTATAAAACAACCCTTCAAATACTGCAGTTAAGGATATTCTAGTTGTGAAAAATATACCAATATGATAAGGTAAATGTCTCTCTCACCTCCCAATGTATGCTGGTGGCAGGTGGTTAAATTGTTTTTGTGTTAAATTTCAGCTTACGTTTTTTTTATATCCTTTACCTGCTGATGTTTGAGACGTACAGGCTTCTGATTACGATGCATTATTAATAGTAACAGAGGTGCAATTCACACTAAACAATCTGTGATTTACTTTCTGTTTTGCTAAAATTTGACAAATTCAATTACGCCAACAGACATTTTTTTACAGTATGAGGAAGAAAAAATATGCAAAACAAGATTTCCAGTATAAGATGAACTTACTTAATGCTATCTTTACAATTGAGCAAAGCTTTCCAAGTGAAACCCATGAAGCTTTAGAAATTTCATTAGCTTGCAGCTATGGCAGAAAAATAAGATGCTGCTGATAATTGATTGACACAACAATATGTATTTGGGCATACTACTTGCACTACAGGGAGTAAAAAAAACACCAGTAGTTCAGCTTGCTACACTGCTACCATTACAGAAGCCCTCACTGGTGTCACTGGTCAGCACATCCTAACCGACCACTGCCCCTGTGATTTTAAGTGCTTTCAAACATTTCTGGTCTCACCTCTTAATATGAGCTCCACACAGCACACTAAAATCATTGGGTAGCTGACAGTAAACTGTGGGAGGGCTTGAACTGAGGGGGTTTGCAATAACACAAGAAACGCAACTCTATCTATGACTCAAAACTTCACCTGTAGGGATAGTTAGAGAATAACGCTTCGGGAGTCCGTTCTATCAGAGATGTCCCCTAAGTCTGTGCACGTTAACTGCGCCATTCCTGAGAGCTGTCTCTGCACTACTTCTCTTTTCACCTGTTAAGAACCACATTGGAAGGAAATTAAAGATATTATAGCTTTCAAGATTTTATAATACTGAGGGAAACTTCACTTTAGCTTTAATTCACATTAGACACCCAAACCGAGTTCTTCTGTGTACAGTTACCTGAATGTTAACATGACCTGAAACATAAAACTCCCATCTCACCTTCTGTTTATTCTGCACTTCTTTTCAATGTTATTTTTGTTCATCAGAAAAAAAACCAACTTATCACTCAGTTGAGCAGCAACTGTTTAGTTTTCATATTAAGTATGTCTATGATAAGCATACCTCACTCAATTCCTGAAGAATGCTGAATTATTGGAGTGAAGTGGGAGGAGCAACAGAACAGGGTGTTTTAAGTGAAATTCAAATATCCTTCAGCACAAAAAAGGGCAGTATTTTCGGCTACAGTCAGGACAGGACAAAGATTCTAAGTTTCAGTTAAAAAAACCTGAAAGAACAAGGGCGATATATGATCTGAACCATTTTTGTGACCACTAAATATAATAAATCAAAAGGGAATTTCCTGGATCTGTGTGTGTCTCTAAGACCATGTAGGTTACAGATCAGCAGAGTTTGATACTGTATTGACATTTCAAGGTTTAGTACAACAAAGAGTGAACTGGGAACCTCAACTAAAGCCAAATGGATGAACAAGGGTTTACAGTTAAGCAAACAAATCAGTACAGTTCAGTAAGTTTACACAAACAAAACAAGCAGTCAAAGCTTTGGTTTCTTTCAGCTCTGGTCAGTGTGTGTCCTCATGTGCACAGGTAAAGCAGTGGCTGCTCCTTATTACGCATATTTCTAGAGCACATACAAGCACAAGAGGAAGCATTTCCTCTCTGGTAAAGAGGTAAGAGAAGCTAAAGTTGCCACGATGAGGAATTAGGGACTTTTTATGCAAACATAATCAATAGTATATCCAAAAGAGCTAATGTACAAAAAACTGTTCAGACAGAGCAGGGAGATCTAACCAGAGGTCAGTGGAACCTGTTTAAGTATGAGGATAAGCACATGGAATAGGCTGGCTCTGCTCCAAGGATAGGCCCAATAACACTCAATATCCAAGTTCCAAAAATCTTCATTAGATAAGCAGTTCTTGGACATGAAGTCCTAAGGGGAGCAGAAGAAATTAAATTCTGAAGCAGGCTCTGCACAGAAATTCCTTAAAACGTTACTAATCCCGTATAATTAGATTTTTTCAGGTAAATGCTTAACAAAGACAAGAATAACATGGGTCAGCTTCTGGCATTCTCAAGACACAGCACTGGGAGCACAGCAGGCGGGTATCAACCTGCAGCCCCAAGAGCTGGAGAGGATGCACACAAATTAGCTACGGCTCGTAGTCAAGATCCAGCCTGCTTACACGAGAGCAGCTCTTGAAATAGCTCCTTCCCTCAGTAATGCTGCAGGCACGAGTCACCAGCAAACTTAACGCTGTAGTGACAGTTCTCCAAGCTCTGTCCGAAATGGACAAGACTTGCTGTGTTATTTCAGTTGCAGGGCCACTGGGGGCCATAAAACTCGAGTTTTGCACTTTTGCTTAGATACTGTTCCTCAAAAACACCCCACAAAGTTTCTTGAGTCTTTCTGTGCATTCTAATAACCACTCATGCACAGAGGATGACATTCAAACTGAGCTAGCCCTATACACCCAGAAGAAAAACAAAATGGAAGTAAAAATCCATCAACCTAGAGAAAAAAAAAAAGCAGCAAGTATTGCTTTGCCCTTATGCTAAATTTGCTCCTTCCTTCAGTTCTGCTGGTGTCTTCTATGCTAAAGGAAAGTGTTAGGGGGATCATGTAAGTAAGAACAGCTTGAATACAGCACAGAATTATTTCCTATATCCAAAGGGCTCCTGCAAATTCAACAGGCATTGCAGAAGGTGAATAAGCTGGAGAATTTGAGACGATACTTATACACTTCCTGCACTAAAACAAAAACACATACACTGGAAGTGGTAAACAGTGTTCTTAGATGCTTCTAATGACACCTCTGGAATTCATTACCAGAATTCAGTAACTGGCCAGGGATGAGGAACAGCCATGCATGTATTTAAGGAGAGAAAGGCTCGGCAAAAAAATAGGAAGTCACAAACAGGAAAGCGAGCTCATTCTCACCAACAGGAAAGTCCTAAGGATTATACTGGAGAAGGAACCACACAACACGGCAAAACTCTTCTATAGAAGAGTCTTCTATTTCACAAGGTTAACACAAGGCCAAATCTGATACTATATAAACATATATTCTGAAGAAATCTAAAGTTGATGTGGAGAACAAAAAGCAAAGCGTTTGGACACAGAGCATGTGCGGTTTCCTCCTCTGCATCACAAAAAGAATCGGGTTTTGTGCTTCTCCCCCCC
>VZRN01005094.1:504975-534793 GCA_013397935.1 Dasyornis broadbenti
CTCGGCCGGGCGGCGGGAGGGGAGCTCGGGACAGTCTCTATGGGGGTGCTGCCCCGAGAGCCAGACTACCAGAGACACCCCCAGCTCTGCACGCCGCTTCTCAGCTGGAACTGTCCCTTCACCTTATCAAAAACTGACTCCTTCACCTCAGCCAAAACCACCCCTTCATCTCAGCAAAACTTCCAGAGCAGGAGGCTGTGTCTCAGCTCCGTGGGGAGAACTCCTCAGGAGAACAAGGCGACAGAGAAAGTCCATCCTTTGTGCTGAGGAGGGATTTGCCCCGGTTGAAAGACCAAAACTTTCCTTTAAGCTGGAAGATGAGTCAATGCAATCGTGAGTTAATCACCAGGAAAGCCATAAGATGGTTTTGTAAATACCAACAAGTGACTGGAATTACGGTCTAGAGGGGAAGCCTGCAAGGAGTGGCTGGGGGCACTTGACTTGTTCAGCCTGGAGACAACGCTGCTGAGGATACAGCTCCTTGTGGGCTTCAACTTCCTCGGGAGGGGCAGCACTGATCGCTGCTCTCTGTGACCAGTGACAGGACCTGAGGGAACAGCATGGAACCGTGTCAGGGGGAGTTAAGGCTGGGTGTTAGGAAACGATTCTTCACCCAGAGGGTGGCCAGGTACTGGAACAGGCTGCCCAGGGATGTAGTCACATCACCAGGCCTGATAGAGTTCAAGAAGCATTTGGATAACATCAGGCCCATGGTGTGATTCTTGGGGATGTCTTTTGCAGGACCAATATTTGGACTTGATGATCCTTGTGGATCCCTTCCAACTCTGGAGATCCTAGGATTCTACAATTCTGCGATTTAAGATGGTGTTTGCCTTCTGGTTTTAAAAGGCCTTGGACTTGCAAAGCTCAAAACTGAATAGGACAATCCAGCTCCAGTCAGCTTAAGCACAACAGGAATGGTGGATTTAATGCCTGGTGTTCAGTAGGGAGCTTCTGGGGAAGTCAGCAAGGTTGATTTCCATCAGAAGTTAGACACCATGGTGTTTTCTGTCCACAACTTTTCCCCGAAAGGTGAAAAGAGCCACAGCACCCTTGGTGAGATGCATGAATTTATGTGAGAATGCACAGGGACTTGACTGTCTTTCATTTTCTGCAGTTCCCTGGGTTGCTGAGTCTTCTAGGTTTAACATATTTTCTCATCTCCAGCAGTGCTGTAGCAGACCCAGAGCTGATTGACAGGCAAGCTGAGGAGAAAAGAATTCTATGAGCTCATTCATGCTGCATCCTCTTGGTCTTTTCTTGCCATAAACCCATGTGAAATGGAGCAAGAGTAATGGGTTAAAATATTAACAGTTCAAAAATCAGACACATTGGAAGCAAGCTGCATTTTTTATTTCTTTTACTCTCTATCAATCCCTGGAGAACAGTAAGTCCAGGAATTCAGGCAGAAATCTAAATGTAAGGAAACCTCAACACAAACCCATGCTGAAGAGTTTTAAGGCTGCTACAGTTGAAACCCTTGTTAAAAATCTTGCCTCAAATTTGTGCTCTTGAGATGTCACTGCAGGTTGGGGTAAAAGCTGTTCAACAGCCTAGGCTTTACCACAACCTGCTTAACAAGTGACAAACCCATCAGAAAAACATTAGCATACATTCGCGTGTGTAAACTGTGCCCTTAAATCCTGGTTTGAATAATGCTGATGACTTGCTGAGCTGTGCTGTAGATAGAAGGGTCCCACTGCCAGGGGAGTTGGGCTGAGAGTGAGATCAGGCCCTGACCCGGCTTTAGGGGTTTCTCCTGCCTAAGCCTAAGCTCTCTCAAGTCTTTGCAAAGCAGCAGAGTGCCGTGGGCCGCATTCTGAGCACCGATACTCCTTTGGGGGTTATTGACAACCAAGAACAAGTTTCGTTCTCAGGATCATGACACCAAGATAGTCCATTAGCCCCTTCCAGTGGGGCATTGGCAGCTTAATGAGGGGCCAGAGGGGATGATGACCTGTGTGGATGCAGCCTTGGCTGAAGGAGAAAAAAATTATCTACAAAGTAATGGCCAAAAGCGGCCATTATGAGAGGTGATGGTGTAGCCCACAACCATGAGCTCCGCAGTCTTCATTAAATGAGAAATTTGAATCATTGAAACAGATTATCTTGAGTTTGAAGGAAACTCAGAAGAATCTTTGAGTCCAATGTTGGACAATCAAAAGCTTTGTTAAAATCAAAAAAACCCTACATCCATGGCCTTCCCTCTGGCCACTAGAGGAGTTGGTATAAAAGGAAATTAAGTCAGCACAGCATGAAGAATCTGCTCAGAACATTTCTGTAGTGTGAATTTTTAAAAAATCATTTACATTCTAAGCTGTCAAGCCATCAATTCTCATGCTGTAATTTTTGGGAGAATGGTGTATCTTTCCTCTGTAGCCATGAATACTGCTTTAAGCTCAAAATTTAGCTCAGGCGCGAATCAAAACGGAGAGGAGCAGTGGCTGTGTGTAAAGCTGCCTCTTGTGCTGTTTTAAATACTCACCCAGGGCAGGGTGTAAATGGATGCTAATGATCCCTCTACCTTTTGTTTGAACCATCCTATGGAAAACGTCACATCCTTTGTAGTAGGAATGTCGCTGCTTAGGAAGCAGAAGCTTTTTCCTGGGAAACACCTTTTCCTGGACTTCTCCTGCCAGAAGTGTCCCGGACCATCCACCAGCGAGTGCTGGGGGTCTGCCCTACTGATCCTGGGTTTCCTCACTTGGAGGCGCTTTTGAGCTGATTTGCAGGGAATTCAAATCCCCAACTTCAGTCCTAACTGTGAGTGCTCCTGAATATCAGCCTCTGACCCTGTCCAAATTAGACACCCAGGGGCAGATACTCCTTTTAGAAAAGTTACCTGTATGAGGCCTTTCCCAGAGATGCCTTGCCCATGAGCAGAATGGAAAGAACTGAAGCCAAAGAGCTCCTGACCACCTTGCTGAGGCCCCAGGTTCATCCTCCTCATCCCAACTCTGCGTTTCCATTGCCTTCACAATCCCTCAGGATTCACCACTCCTTTCTCAGCTCTAAGGAAGACAGTAGTCGAGCTTGAGAGCATTAAATTAAGTTTTGAAGGCTGCCTGGAACACCATTTTGTCTCTGTATGAAACAAGGCCCCAGCTGTCACCCCAGGAGTGGTCCTTGGAGAACAAGCCCATATGGATGTGCCTGACAGCCCTGCAAGGAACACGTCAGTGCTCACAAGGAGGCTGTTGCTTTGCCATGGTTCAGTTCAGGCAGCTTCGCTGTTGCAGTCATCTCTAAGTGCCCCAGTGAGTGTCTTGGAAACATGATTTCACACAAGCCTGGAATAAGG
This sequence comes from Dasyornis broadbenti, assembly GCA_013397935.1. Classification (NCBI taxonomy): domain Eukaryota; kingdom Metazoa; phylum Chordata; class Aves; order Passeriformes; family Dasyornithidae; genus Dasyornis; species Dasyornis broadbenti. The sequence goes on from VZRN01005094.1 coordinate 508,277, forward strand.
TGGGAGACCCAATTTTAAGACTGCTCAGACTGGAGAGTCATGAAATTCAACCCCCAAAAAATGACTTAGCATCAAGATTTAAGTGATTTCTAATGCAAGGGCTGATTGGAGCTTGTGGTGCCACAAAGTGGCAGTGTCTGCTTGGGGTCATTCTGGCTGGTGGCTGCTCTTGGTATCAAACCTGAGCAGCTGCACCAGGCCGGATGCTGTGCAAGAGGAGGAAACATTGTGCTGATGGTCTTCAGGGGCTCCTAAGGACACTTTCCTGAGACTGGCAGGTAAAAAGTGATACTGCAGAGTGCTCCAGAATCCATATGCACCCTTCCAATTAAAAGAAAAAAAAGCAAAACCAGCAGTAAATGAGGAAAAGGAACATCTTCCCGAAGCCGGAGCACATGGATAATGTAACTGTGACACAGACACCCTCCCACGGGCTGCAGCTCCTACAAGAAAAGCAAGTAGCTGCTGAGCACAAGCACGTCCATACGGGAGGGGGATGTTTTAAGTGCTGACACAGATTTGGCTGACAAATGCGGTGCTGGCACACTGTCTCCTTTGAAATAACAAATGCTGCTGCAAAATGTGCTCTGTGCTGCTGTGTCTGTCCCTGGGTGCTGTCAAAGTGGCTCCCAGGGAGTTCACCCGTGAAGCGGAGCAGTCCAAAAATCAACTTTTGTTTGAAGTTCAGTGCTGTTAAAATGGCAGTCCTATAATTCCAGGCAACCTGGTGGTGTCTGTGGGGCAGAGGTCTTTGGCAATGCTGGCATAGACCCATTCAGAGCAAGGGACTGGGCAAGAGATTCCTAAATTAATCTGTTGGAGGTTTTTTTCCCACATGTTCTTACAGACATATAAATAATATGGGATTATTCCTTGCAATTCCAGGAGCAGTCATTTTGTCCTGACCTGCAGCTCCCTGCCTACCCTGACAGAAGTCTGTTTTCCTGCTCTGATCTCTGCAGTCAAGGTGTAGCTTGTCTTGGGAAGTGGAATTATGCTGCAGGGAGAGGACAAGGTTTTGGCAGGGCAAGGAGAACACCCAGGTAGGTGAGTGAATTACATTCATGACTTTGGCCACTGGGGCACTGGGCTGCTGTTATTTCCAGCAGTTATTGAAAGGGGAAAACAAACCAAACCAAACCAAACATGTAAGAGGGCTGGGCCACTTTCCACCTCTCGGGTGCACTTGTCCACAGTTGCATGTGCCAGCTGGGACGCACTTCCCTCATCTCTTGCTTCCTAAAGCTGACAGTGTGATGCAGTGCTTTGGGAAAAGCCGTGTGCTTCCCTCCTGGGGCTTTTTCAGCCCCCAAAGCAGGTGGAAGAAGGCTAAGGGATGAGTGATGCAGCAGTGTCCCCTGGTTACCCCCTTCCCACAATCCCATCTGCAGATAAAACTGCATCCAAAAGTGGTTACACTGAGGGGGTGTCCCAGATGGGATCACATGCACCACAACATGCTGCTTTCTGCCTGAGCCAGCCTCAAAAAGGTCTGCTACAGTGAGGAAGAAGGAAGTGAAGGCTGTAACCTCCTGGGATGTGCTTAGAAACCCTGGGAAGCACCAATGGACAAGTGCTGCTTGTCCCGGGGACTATAAATCCCCAGCTCTGCTGGTGCTGGCAGTGCCCCTGCTCTGGCACGGGCGGCTGGCAGCACTGGGGGGATGTCCCTGCCTCTGCCGCCTTTTGGGGGCATCTTTGCTGCTCTAAACTACTCCCCTCCCAGGACCATACGGGACACTAAGATGATTAAGGGATTGGAGCAGCTGTCATGAGAGCTGTGATTGTTTAGCTTGGAAAAATGAAGGCTGAGAGGGGGTTTCTTGTCCACGTCTATTAATACCTATCAGGGGTAAAGAATCACAAAATTGTAAGGTTGGAAGGGACCACTGTGGGTTATTTGGTCCAATCACTCTGCTCAATTAGGGTCATTCTAGAGGGCATTGGACAGGATTGTGTCCAGATGGTTTTTTAATACCTCCAGTGAGGCAGACTCCATACCCTCTCTGGGCAACCTGTTCCGTTGTGTGGTCACCTGCATAGTGAAGAAGTTCTTCCTCATTTTCATGTGGAACTTCCTGTGCTTCAGTTTCTGCCCATTGCCTCATGTCCCTGTTGCTGGGCACCACTGAACAGAACCTGATCCATCCTCTGGCACCCTCACTGCAGATACTGACAGACATTGATGAGGTCCTGTCTCAGACATAACTTCTCGAGGCTAAACAGCTCCAGCTTCCTCAGTCTTTCCTCAGAAGAGAGATGCTCCAGTCCCTTAATCATCTTTGTATCCCTCTGTTGGATCTGCTCCAGGAGCTGCATATTTCTTGTACTGAGGAGCCCAGAGCTGGACACAGCACTTCAGATGTAGTCTCACTAGGGCTGGAGGGGCAGGATCAGCTCCCTTGACCTGCTGCCAATGCTTTTCTTAATGTATCCCAGGATACCATTTGCCTTCTTGGCCGCCAGGGCACACTGCAAGCTCAGGAACAGCTTGTTGTCCACCAGGACTCCCTGGTCCTTCTCTGCAGAGCTGCTTCCCAACAGGTTGGCCCCCAGCAGGTATCAGTGCATGGAGGTGTTCTTCCCCAGGTGCACCGTCATGGTGGATGCTCAGGGATTTAAACCAGCAGAAGGTGATGGGCAGGCTTTGGAGAAGAGGAAGGCAAATGATATAAGCTTAAAAAACATCACCGGTGAAACCAGGGACAGATCACAGGGAGAGGGGGAGCAGTTCTGGGGGCCCCCAGCCCCATGGTGACACCATGCAGGATGTAGGAGCAAGGGCCCCAGCAGCCCCACTCCATGATGCAGGCAGAAATCTCCAGCATCCCCCCTTTCTGCCCAGTCCACTGGGAGGTGGCACAAGACCTAACACTCTGCCATGCACTTTGTAGCCTGATGCCTCTTTGGTGCAGCACAAGGCTCCGTGTCACCAGCCACATGCTGCCAAGGCCACTGAACTCGGGAAATTTAATCAAAGCAGCAAGAACCAATCGTGTTGTGTCAGAGGGGTGGCCCCCACCATGTTGCTACCCCTGTCACAGCCACCAAGAGGGCAAAGTTCCTGGGAGAACCAGAGGAAACTGCTTCCTTCCCAGCAAGCTTCCAACAATCCAGCAGCTCGTTGGTGCCGAGGAGCTGCACAGGAGGGGTATAAAAACCTCCAAAAAACCTCCAGCCTCAGGGAAGGTGGTGAGGGACGAGCAGCAAGAGGGGGCACAGAGAGCAGCCTCCCTCCCAGCCCAGTAGTATGTCCCCCAAACAGCAAGGTGGGGACAGCGGATATCCTGGGACAAGGCACAGCCAGTGAGGCAGAGCAGCTCACAGGGTGGTTTAGCATTCCCCGTCACACCCATCCGGTGCAGGGACATTTGGAAACATGGCCTGGCCACCACAGCTGCTGCAATCTGCTTCCAGTGCTGGACATGGGTCCTTACTGGTCCAAATTGGAAGTTAGGGCCTAGATAACCAACAGCAGCTAGAGATGGGGAATGTGTGGATTTACACTCACATACAGAGGAATGTTTCTATTCCTGGGGCAGCCCTGGTTTCAGTAGGCCCCATCCTGTGTGGCCACCTTGTACTACCTTGGGTGATGCATCCCATGCCCAGCAGCCAAATTTTGGCAACATTTGGCTGAGTTGCAGGGCAGGGAAATGCCAAAAATCACGATTATTTCCTATGACATCTCCTGTTACCCTCCAGGTAGCTATGCTGACCCCCAGCTTGCCCTGCCCCAGGGCACTGGGGCCAAAGAAACACCCTCACAGCAAGACCGACACTCTTTAAAGGTTTGTTTTTATTTCTGGTTTAAAATCAAAATTAGTCATTCTCTGTAATAACATTATATATAGATTTATAGAGACATTATAGAAAAGAATTTTTTGCTTCTGTTTTTCTGCAAAAATTTGTAAATAAAAAATAAAATAAAACAAAACAAACAAAAGGTGGCAGCTTCTGTCCATCCGTCTGTCCGTCCCTCTATCGCTCCTCCTGCCCCTGCCCTCCACAGCGCTTCCCCACAGGCTAGGAAAGGCTCTGGGCTGAGGCCACATCTCACTATACTCCCTACAGCCACAAGCTGGGCAGGAGCACATGGAGCTGGAAAGAAGAAACGCCAGCAGAATATATTAATATCTCATATTTAATTTTATTTAAGTCCTGGGGACTCCAGGTGGCAGAGGGCAGCAGTCCCCATGGCCCTGGCAGCTCCTGGAAAGAAACAGCAAGGTTTCCAAAGTGCAGGTCCTTCTGGGACAGGGCACATGCCCTTGAGCAAGAGGAAGGCAAGAGGAGGCAGAGAAATCCAGTACCTCTCCCTGCCACCCCGGTCCTGGCAGCTGTAGCCAACGAGGTGGGCAGGAAGGGTGGGCTCCCCGGGTATTTTAAATAGCGATCGGAGGGTGGGATGTGCAGCGAGCCCCCTGTCCAGTGGTGCAGAGGTGGCACCTGTGGGGCCGGTGGCTCCGGTGAAGGGAAGCGGTGCTCCATAAGGCAGTGTGTGGCTGTGGCGAGCTGCCGGTGAGCGGGATAATACTGTGGTGTGGTGCTGAGAGTGGGAGCTGCCACATCCCCCATCTGTGCAAGCCGGGTGGCCCAGCAGTGCCTTTGCCCTCAGGGGTGGCAGGTGGGTGTGCGTGGGTCTCAGAAAGCTGTACTGGCCATGCTGGCTGGTGCAAAGATCCGCGGGAGGCTGTCCAGGGTCTCCTCCAGTCGCCGGTGGGCTGATTTACCATCTTCCCCTGCAAGTATGTGTCACGGTTAGTGATCCAAACTGCAGAAGTTCTGTCCCCTGCCCATCCCTGGTGATCTACCCTGGTCTTTCCATGGAAACATGCCTAACACCTAGCAGAGCTGAGCTTGCATGCTATGGCCACAGCATGGAAACCTCATGTTCTCCTTAGCACGCCCCTGGGCAGGTCCCAGCTGGGATTGGGATCAAAAAGTCCCCAGAGCTCCTGATTCAAAGGTTGCAAATCCTGTTCTCAGCTGCCCACACAGGGCAGGGATAACCTGTGTTTAGACTGCAGGAGTGCTGGCTTATGGAGAGCCCCACCTGGGGCCAAGGGACCAGTGCTCAGGGCTGTGCCAGCTCCGGTGGCTCCAACAGCTGTGCATATCTGCATGCACTGGCATGGGGGTCCTGAGGGCTCCCCCAGGACCCCCAGGCACACACAGGGATGCATATATCCATGCTATAGGCTCACTCTTAGCTTTTTGCCCGCAAATCTGCCCGCAGCGGCCATCCCTAGGAAGAGGTGGTGACATGGACAATCTGCTGGTGACATAGGACACAAGGCATCTACATGTGTTGGGGTGCCAGGGGGATGTGCACTATCAACAACCAAGACACACGGACTCCAAAACGTGACATGGCTGACAGGCTCTAAGACGGAGACATTCGTGAGCAAAGCGGCCAGAGCAGGGACAAGAGGGACGAGGACAGCTCACATGTCCCAACCTGCGCAGCAGCTGCCGCGATCTGGAGGCCTAGAAACTCACTCAGATGGTTCTCTCAGGGCCATCTAGCAAATAATAAATAACAACCAGGCTTAGTGCTGTGGCCACAGGATGCCTGGCCCTAGCTGCCAGCTTTCTCTTGCCTGGCAGAGCTCGGGGCACGATGAACTAGAGTGCATGGGGTAGGCAGGGACCAGCCACGGAGCCCCGTCTCTTGTGGGCACTGCTGGCACCAGGAGATGCCACTTGGGATGCTGTGGGTGGGGAGCAAGCAGAGAAGCAGCAGGACACTCACCGCACAGCATCAAGCTCTGCTTGGCTGCCTCCCGCACAGGCTCCTTGTCGGTTTGGCACAGGTAAACCAGCTGCTCAATGCTCTCCTTTGCCTGCAGAAGATGGGACAAGGAGGTGAGTTTTGGCTATCAGGGCTGGAGCAGGGACACAGTCAGATGGGGAAGGCAGCACAGGGCGCTGCAGCCCCATGGTGCAGAAAAGCCCCTCATCCTCTTTCTTCCCTCATTTTCCTTCCTGCTCTGCCCCTGCCTGCTGCTATAGCATGTTTGGGGCATCCCAAGCTCTTCTCTCCTAGGAGCAGGACGCTGTGCAGATGTATCCGGAGTTACCGGCCACACGTGTTTCCTCTTCCTCTGGAACATGCAGCCCTGCTGCCTCTTCCCTGTGTCCCTCACCTTCAAGCAGCCCAGTGCCGCACACCCTGCCACACGCGTCTGCACCTCCTCATCCTCCAGCTGCTCCAGGAAGCACACGAGGGCCTGGGAGAGATGGGGGAGTCACTGCCACCATCTGCCACAGAGCCCTGGGGGCTGTGGCACCAACCCACCTCATCCCTGGCTTGCCCAGCACGTACCCGTTGGCGGAAGCGGGGATTTTCCGCCAGGCCGCGGAGCTGGGCTGACACGGCGCTCACCACCTTGCTATTGCCCTCCACAAGGAGCAAGCTCAGTGCCTTCAGTCCCTCCTTCTTCAGGCGGCCCTCAGGCATGCGCTTCAGGGCACGCAGCACCACGTCCTGGTCATCCGAGTTGAGGTTCTGTGCCAGCAGTGCTGCGGGAAGCCATCAGTTCAGCTAAGGTGTAAGGAGTCACACGGCACTGCCCCCACACCCCTGCCACCCATCCCCAGGCACCTGGGATCCATGCCAGGCAGAGGTGGCCCCACACAGGGTGCCAATGCATAGAGCTGCCTCGCAAGATGCTGTGGACTTACAGCAAGGACATGAGAAGGCAGCATGAGAGTGGGCTGCGCTCTGGATCAGACTGACTTGGCCACCCTAAGGATGGCTCAGCCCCTGGGTGATGCCCCAGAATGGTCATGGCAGTGTTGCAGAGTGATCAGTCACTATGGTGATACTCTGGCACCCCATCCCAGGGCTTAAGGGGGATGGGAGGACACGCACCTTCCTCTGCCAGCTCCATCATGTAGGTGTCAAGCTCCAGGGCGCTGAGTGACTCAAAGTGGCTCCAGTACTGGAAGATGGTGACCTGCTCGCTCTGGGTGCTGCCTGGCCGCCGGGGCAGCCGCCGATTCAGCACATCCTCCACCAGTTTCACACACACTGTGGGAAAGAACCAGGATCAGGGTGTGCAGCAGCCATAGTCACCCCTCTGCAGAACTCCTGGCACCCATATCCCCCACTCATGGTCACTGAGCAAGTGACTCCCTGAACACCCCTAGGCACCCACTCACCAGCATCAGCCAAACCAGGGTGCTGCTCATTGATGGGAGCTGCATACTGGGCACTGAGCACCTGCAGGAACCGCTCCACGGGGCAGGTGTAAATGTTGGGCACATCCACACAAAAGTCCCAAAGGGGCAGCACGCCCTCCTTCCGCGTCGAGAACTGCACCACTGTGGGAACAGGCACCGTCAGACCTCCTCGAGGCCATGGCAGGAGGCAGGTGGCTCCTGCCCTCTGTTGGTATGGTCCCTCACTGCCCAGCCATGCCCACGAGGGGACACAGGCTTCACACAGCCTCTGGGGTGGCACAGAGGGTCCCCTCAGCTGTGTCTCTTTACCATCAGCAGCTGAGCTGGCTGCTCCTGCGCGCTCCTCTGTAAGCTGGCACACGATCTCCAGCACCTGTGACTCCCGCAGCAGCCTGTCCAGGGCGTACATCTCCTGGCACCGCAGGGGACCGAAGGTGCCCAGCTTCTGCAAGGCACAGCCAAACCAGGAACTTCAGTGACAGAGCCCACTGCCCACGTCACAGCCTCCAGGCTGCAGCAAGACCCCCCTCAAGGGGTTACATACAGCCCACCCCAGGGTGTCTCCTGCCACCATGTCCCACCCTGGTTCTCACCAGCAGCAGGCGGTTGCAGTTGTTAAGGTGAAGCACCAAAGCCTTATCCAGGAACTCGTTACCGGTGCTCATGGGGTCGGTGCTGGCCTCAGAGCCACTGCACATTCCGATGTCATCTGCCCCCATCTCACCAGCACTGGGGGACCTGGCACTGCGCAGGGCTCTGCCAGCTCTCCTGCAAGCCAGGGAGAGATCAAGGCAGTGGATCAGCACAGGAAACCTCGACCTGGCCCTTCCCCACCCACAGAGAAGAGGACAAGTCCCACAGCAAAGGGGTTGCCTCCAGCCCACCTCTCATGGAGAGCTGCAGGGTGACATTGTGCCACCAGAAGGACTAGGTACTGCTGCTTCTTGACCTGGACTTTCCCTAAGCTGTGATGAATAGGTCTAAATGTACTTGAGTACCCTGGCAGAGCTGAACATCCCCCAATTCCAACTGTCCCAAGGCCATCTCCTGCCCTGTGCCCCATCCCATGAGCCCCACTGTGCACCTCTCATCTTGGAGAGGCTCCTCCTCAGAGCCCTCTGAGTCCTCCATGTCAGAGGTGTTGAGAAAGCTGAAGCTCTCCAGCGCATGCTCCACTGTCAGGCTGATGCTGGAGGCCCGGCTGAGGAAGACACCTTGCTTCTGCTGTGGAGGAAGGCATGGTGGTTAAATTCTGGCTCACCAGCCAAGACAGCGCTGCCACCCACATTACTGGGCTATGCCATCAAGGACGGCCCCAGCCTCATCACCCCTGGGCACTGCCAGCAGGGACTGTGCACTGACACCACGGCTGGCCCTCTCCCCATCATCCCCAGGCATTGCCAGCCAGGATGACCCTTGCCCCCTGACACCCCTGGGAGCTCCTCACCAGCAGCATCTCCTCCAGATGTTTGAGCTCCCGTTCGAGGGGCTGCAGCTCTGGAAACTGTCCCCGATAGTCATCCAGAGCGGAGCCCAGGAGGCCAATTGCCTCCTCCAGACCTGAATCCACCATCTTCCCCCGCGGCACCTCAGGGATGCTGGTGGGCAGTGGTGGGGTTGGGACAGGCCTCTCTTCTGCAGAGGCTTGTGCCAGTGCCGTGGAGACCCCAGTGCCACAGTCACCCTGTGCTGGCGCCTGGCTCTGCACTGGCTCAGCCCTGCCAGCCTCCTCCTTGCTGGAGGTGGCCCATACCACAGTGGCACAGGGCTTGGCCTCAGTGGCCCTGTCCTGCCCTGCCACAGCAACTGCCACTGCAGCGCTGGCGAGGGCATCTGCATCTTGCTCGCCCATCCCTGTGTCCTCTGGCCTGGGTGCGGGCTCCCAAGAGCTCTCTGCAGTCTTGACCTCCATTGTGGCATCCACACTGGCCTCACTGATGTGGCTCAGAGTCCGGGAGTAGGGTACATGCCCATTGGCCACTGTCTCCTTCTTATGGCTGCCTGGCTCCTCTGGCTGGCTCCCGCTGGAGGGGATACTGCTGCCACTGGCCCCAAGTGCAGCATCGGCCTCCTCCGATTGCTGGGAGAAGGAGATCTCGATGGCTGGGGCGGAGGCCTGCACCTCGGGCTGTACGATGGGCTTGTGCGTGGCATGGCGGGCGCTGCCAGACAGCTGGGGGCTGGAGGAGTCATCCGAGGACTCAGAGGAGATGGACCAGGCTGTGCCGTTCTCCAGCTCCTCCTGGCGCCGCAGCATGTTCTGCAGAGAGGAAGAGTGGTGTCAGCTCCTGCTGCCCCTGCCCCTACGGCTATCTGCATGTCAAGCAGGGGCAGGATTGATCTGAGCTGGAGGGCACTAAGGCTGCTATGGACCAGCAGGATGGTCAGCAAGCACCTGGCAGATTCCAGCTCTGGATCTCACCCCCTGTCAGCAGGCAATCCAGCTTCCCATGACCAGCCCTGTATGTCCTGGAGCCAGCGGCCCCCTAGCACAGTGGGATGCAACATATGGAGCCAAGGACACCACCACCATGGCTGCAATGACAGCCACAGCTCCAGCACCGGCTCATGGGGACAGCACCAGCCACCACACCAACTTTGTGTTTCACCATCATTGAACTGATGCCACGCCAGTTCTTCATTAGTCACACCAGCACCATGACAGCATCACACCAGTGCCATGCCAGCACTGTCACACCTGCACCATCTCACCAGCACAGTCACCAGCACTGCACCAATGCCACCAGCATGGGGACACAGAGAAGCTGTCTACTCACTAGTGCCCAGCTCTTGCTCGGGAGTGAACCCAGGTTCCCCTAGCTTGGGGACTAGTTCTGCAGGACAAGCCAGACCCAGCCTGGCAGGATCAGGCCTTTGGGTACCAGCGAGGGATAGTGAGTAGGAGACAAGGAGCGGCTACAGCTACTGTGGGATGGCTGCAGAGCTGGGCTAAGCTACAGGCCTGCTCCAGCCCCGCACTTACACGGCCCTGCTGCGGCCATCTCCCAAGCTCGGCCGAGGAGACATCGCCGCAGGAGCAGCTCTGAGACAGCTTCTCGAAGAGTGTCTCCCGAAAGATGTCCAGCAAGGACCAACTGCGTTTGTCAGCCGCCCGCTCCGGGCTCTTGGGCAGAGAGAAGAGGAGCTGTGAACGTGGGAGGGAGGAGCAAGTGCCGGTACTGGGGAGTCCTGGTGGGATGGCTGGAGAGGAAGGAGCTGCCTACCCATCCCTGAACTGTACCACCCTCTGAGATGTTGCCTAGTCACATCCCTGTGTGGATCCCTCCACTGGCCATGTCTCCTGAGCACCCCTGCCTGGTGCACACTTACATAGAATGCCTGTTCCCGCAGGGACGGCGTGTCAGGCGGACTCTGGTTGTAGGAAGAGAACCTCTTGTTCACCGTGGAGGCCTTGTTGACCGTGCTGGCTGCCGAGGGCTGGTCGTCCTTGTCGAAGGGGCTAGGGAGGACAGCAGAGAGATGAGGGGTGTGCGCCAGCCCAGGGGATCACAAGACACCAGGACCCCCTCCAGTCCAGCTCTGGTTTTCCATAATTACAGCCTGGTTTTGGGATGGGAGGGAGCCTGGGACAGGTCATCTCTTGCCATGCCATGCTAGGCATCCCCAGCACTGCCATGTGCCACCAGCAATGCCTGCGGAGGTACTCACTTCCAGGTCACCTCCAGGCTGAGTTTGAGGGTGCCCAGGTCATTGATATCCACAGCCACTACCTGAGGCAGAGCCGCAAAGAGGTCCTTGGTCTCGCAGGACACATTGCCCACCACAACGTGGTTGGCCAGGCTTTTTAGCTCCGTCACCTGGAGGAGGAGGAGAGGAAGGAGAGGAGGAGATGACGCCATGGGTCAGTGAGCGTGAGGTTTAGGTGAGGTGCTAGAGGGAAGCCCAGGGAAGTGGTAGAATCACGATCCCTGAAAGTGTTCAAAAAACATGTGGATGTGGCATTTGGGAACATGGTTTAATGGTGGCATTGGCAGTGCTGGGTTAACAGTTGGCCTTGGAGATCACAGAGGTCTTTTCCAACCCATATGACTTTATGATGCAGGAGGATAACTGGCCCACCCCATCCCTACCCTTTTATGCACTGTACCTTGATGGAGAGGAACTCGGTGACAAGGGGCAAGAAAACCATTTCCTCGCTGTCCCACACTTGCTTGCTGTTCACCTCAATGCGCCCTCGCAGCTTCCACCGCTGTCGTCCATACTTCATGAAGATCTGGGGATGGAGAGGTGTGGGTATGGGAGAGACATGACCCCAGCATGATGGCTGCTCTCTGTATGTCCCCAGGCATGGCCATGGACCCATGCCACCCACCACCACCCTGCAACATGCCCTCCATACCAGCACCCACCTACACCCCTGAGACACCCCAAGGACAACAGGGCAGAGGAAGAACAGAACCCAACCCATATGGTCCCACCAACCTCATACTGGTCACCAGCACAAAGCCGGGCAAAGCCTGCCAGTCCTGCAAGAGAAGGCAGAGGAGCGTCAGCAGGCAGCGGACAGGCAGGCAGGCAGCGGGAGAGGGATGGAGCAGGACATGGTACCTTTCATCCGCACGTGGAACTCGCCCAGCTGGCTCTCCAGCTCATTCTCCAACAGACACATGTTCTGGGAACAGACAGACAGATGGACAGGACCCATCAGCAGCCACCCATGGACTCAGGACCCTGTCAGCCCACCCCAGCCAGCTGCCTCACCTCGGTGTACTCCTTGTAGCCTTTACTGGCCTCGGCCAGGCTCTCACGTGCCTCCCGGCTGCCCGGTGAGCCTGTGCTGTAAGCCTTGACCATGTTGTGGGCCCCATCACGGAGCCGCCGCTGGATGCAGTAAGCCTCATACAGCTCATCTATCTGCAAGGACAGGCCCGAGCTGCAGTGAGGGGCAGGGCTGGGGACAGCACGGCCAGCCCAGCACTGCCCCAGCTCTCACCTTGCTGGCATGAAACTCCAGGCGCCGCAGGAAGCGCTCTATTGACTTCACTTGCTGGAAAAGCAGAGGAGATGGTGTGAGCAGCAGTGCAGCCACGCCATGGAGGAGTTGCAGGCCAGTATGTGCCCTCTGTGTCCCCTGCACTGAGGCTGAGGCATGTCCTGGTCACCAGCCTTGCCTGGGAGCTGCAGGGTGGCAGCCAGTGGGAAGCACCCATGTGCTGCAGCCTCCTCCAACTTCCCCTGCTCCAGAAGGCCCTTCAGGAGCCAAGCCAGGCTCCAGGGTGCTTTTTTTCCCAGCCTCTGAGCTAACCTAAGCCCTGCACTCACTAACAACAGCTTTTAGTCTGCTTCATCCCCTGCCCAATGCCACCCTGCCTGTACAGCCCCAGACCCTCTCCTTCCCAGGGGACAAGGCAGTGGGGCAGTGCTAGTGGAGCGAGGCTGGCAGTAGCACATCCCAGGCACAAGGAAGGGGAATACAAGGGGGATGAGACACTGATCCCGCTTACCTTATCCAGATCGTAGAGAAAGCCCTGGAGGAGAGATGAGAGGGATAAGACGTAGCACAAAGCCAGCTCTGCCCACCCAAAGAAGACCCAGCACATGGCACCCACCACCTATAGCACAGCAGTGGGACATGCAGCACCCAGCCGGGGCTGGAGAGTGCATGACAGAGGGACAGGAGCCCCAACACCAGAGCCTGGACTGGCCCCTACAATCCCACAGAAACAGGCTCTGCACCAGGCACAGATGGATCACAAGTTGCCCCAGCTGTGTCCACAACTTCAGCTGTCTACCCAAAGCACCACTCCCCATAAGGATCTTCCCAAGCAGCACTCACCAGGCGCGAATTCCTCTTGGACTCACGGATCTGTGTGCTGAGCTTCTCCAGTTCCAGCTGGTGCACCTCCAGGTAGGCTCTGGGGGCAACACACCATAGGGATCAGGTTGGGATGCCATGTCCAGGGCTCCTGCCTCCCACAGCCTACACCAACCCAGCACACATGGCAACACATTCCCACTCCCTGTTCCAGCACCCAGGTGTGGGAACCTATATCTGCCTCTGCATGGGATGTGGTGGGATGTGGGACGCCAAGGCAACGTGCCCAGGAGACCTGGCATGTCCCTGTCTGGTGATGGCAGAGAGCTGCCAACCTCAACCCATGCCACAAGCTGTCCCCATGCCCCTCAGGGACTCCCTGCCTCCACCCACCCAGCACTTACGTCAGGCCCTTCTTGAGAGCTTCGTACACCTCGTCCAGACGGTTGGGCTGAGGCACCTTGGGTGGTGGGGATTTGTGGGACATTGAGAACATCCTACTGACCCTGGAGCCAGTCTTGCGGGAGACAGTGGGGGTGAAAGGCGAGAGATTCCTGGGGAGAGAGGCTGGGATCAGCACACAGCACCAGGGTCCTTCTGGGTGCCCCAGTCAGCCAGGCACCCCATGCCAAGACAAGGGTGATCTCCAGGATGGAGGCCAGGTCCACTGGGACCTGCCTGCCCCTCCCAGGACTTCCTGGCAGCCATTCTAATGTCCAGCAGGGATGGAAGCTTGCCCACAAGACTGGGCAGCACTGCCTGCACCACATGCCTGCAGCTCCCTGGCAATGCATTTGGCTGCCCCAAAGCCATGGGGAAGACAAGGAGAAACCCACAAATATGGAGACAGACAAGAGTAGGGAGGCAATGCCATCCCAGTGGGGTCCAATAGTCTGGCTGTGGGGTAGCCTCTACAGAGGTGAGGGGATCCCTGGTGCTGTTCAGTGGAAGCAAAGGTAAGTGAAGATGGCACCAGCTGGAATCAAGCTGAGTTTCTGAAGTGCCTGTGGGGACATCTCCAACCCTGGTGGCTCTCTAAATGGGCCATGCTCTGCCCTATCCCAGCATCCCAGGTTGCTGGGAGCATAGAGGTGCTCCCTGGGTACTGTGGCAGGATGAAATATGCCACCTTGTGCATCCAGGATCAGGCAGGGATCCCAATCCAGCACAGGAGCATCCTGGGGACTGGCAACCCTGTCACCTCATCACACAGCACAGTGACATGGGGCAGGAACATCCTCACTGATGCTATGCCTCTCCAGATGTCACCAAACCTGCTGCATGGAGCTGCCTCCCCCAGTCGACCCGCGGGATGCCGACCCAGTACCAGCTGAACACCACCCTTCCTGCCTTGTGCAATGGAGTCACTCCCCAGCCCAGCAAGCAACGCCTTGCTCAGACAGGCTCTTCCCTTCCTCCTTCCAAAGCATCGTCGCGCCATCAGTGCCCAGGAGACACCATGGGTTCCTCCATTTCCCAGCTTCAGGCTGTACCTCCCATCCTGTGCCGCTCTTCACAGAAGTGACCAAAACACTTCCCCAGATCATCGGTGGGGAAATGAATGTCTTGGCCTCCTCCCAAGCAATGGGTAAGCACCTAATTTCCACCATTCCTCCTCATTCCCATCCTCCACGGTCCCTGGAGGCATCTCCCACAAGCATCTCCCGAGCAACCACTTTGCTGCAGGCATCTAAAAGTCCTCCCTCTTCTCCATCTCTAAGGGGCCCCTCTGGTACCCACAAATCCGGTGATGTGCTGGTGACCTGGAAAGTGTCACTTGGCTCAGAGGCTGGGCAGGACTTGGGGACAAAGTCAAGCAGGGCTGGAGGTCAGAGCACAGGGAGACTCTGCCTGGGACCCAAGAACTACCTATGAGAAGGTAGCCAGGAGCTAGCGATGGTGCAGAGGGGGTTGGCGGGGAAGTGCAGCACGTGGGGAGGCTTAGCAGAGAGAAAGGAGGAAGGTTATGAAGGGACCATAACACCACCAGTGGCTGGAGAGGATGGAGCAGGGCACAACAGCTCCTCACACTGCAGCTGACGGGCAGTCAGTGAAACCTTTCAGTGACAGGTTTGAGGTGACCCTGAGGAAAACCTGATTTACACCAGCACTCAACCCTGAAACTGGCTGCTGCAAGATGTCAAGGCCATCACAAGACTTCAAAGCCCCCCCAGCTCTACCGCACCCATTAAACATTATGAGATGGTCACAGGGAAGCTCTTAAGAGCTGGCTGAAGAATGAGGTGAGCTACACCTGCCCCCTCTGTGCTCCAGTGGCAGCAGCCACAGGGCTGCAGGGTCCTCACCCCACCTGAGGCGAGGCATGGCATGGTTGGGATGATGATCTCTGTCTCCCACACAGCCTCAGTGTTCCCTGCAGCTCCCTGTGCAACATCTCCTGGCTACCAAAGAAGTCCCTGAGGGAGATGCTGGGACAGCTGGATGGGAAGGAGCCTCAGGATGCACAGCAGGTCCCACCACAAAGCCCAAGCCTGTCCCTATCCCCGTCCCTCGTGGCAGGCAAAAAGTGCACCCGTTTCCTACCTGAAGGACCGGTCGGCTGATGAGTTCACTCCAGCAAAGGACTGGCTCCTATTGATCTTGGTGACGAGGACTCGGCGCTGCGGGCGCACAGACAGTGACATCGTTGAGTGTGACCTGGAGGGCCGCCCTGGGGACAATGACACAGCAGGGTCACCAGCAGCAGCATCACCAGCAGCAGGGTGAGAACACACAGGCAGGCAGGACTGCCACTAGGACTGAGAATGGCACCCATTGACCACGGGTTGAGAGACTTCTCACTCTCTCAGTCCAAGAACATTCCTGGTGGCACCGGGACACAGATCCCATACTGCCTCCAGAGATGCCACCCTTGGTGAAATCAGGTTCTGGACACTGTGAGTGTGACCCACACAAATGTGTCCCAGCTTGGCCCTACAAGAGTCACAGAAAGGAGCTGATGCCCAGTGCCTACCATGATCTTTCCCAGACATGTCCGTGGCAAACTCTACATGGTGCCCAAGCCCAGACACCTCCTCCTGAAACCTACCTTGTCCCATGTCCTGCCGTCACCCGTGCCACCCTGCTGCAGGCGCAGAAAAGGCACAGGGCTGGACCTGGCTTCCCTGCCCTTCACTGTCTCCTCACTTGCTTCCACTTGCACCAGCAACCAAAAGGAAAACCCAAGGACAACAAAGCCCTTTCGAAAGTTCCCAGCTTTGCCAGGAGCTGTCTGTCGGGGAAGAAAAGGCTGAGCCATTCCCTGCCAGACCCTGGAAAGTCCATTCAGGCCACACGTGTCCAGCCCCATGGCTGCTGCACCCATGCCCTCTGCTCCAGGCACTGACAGTGTCAGGAGCCCTGAAACCACTGCCAGGACCTGCCTGTTACCTCCACTGCCAGAGCAGTTGATGCCAGCCAGGGATGGAGCAAACTTCTGAGTCTCAGGGCCTGGACCTAGCTGCCACTCCATGTCACAGGAACCATCCCTGTAGCCCTGGCTGGGCTGAGGCCTGAGGAGGGCAGCCCAAAGGACAAGGCAAGAACAGGGTAGAACTGGGCTCCTGCCCCTGCTACCCGCAGTAGTGTCAGCTGGGCACAGGGAGGAGCCCAAACTGCAAGGCAGCCACAGAGAAAAAGATGGCAGGATGCTCTACTTCATTCTGGCCACCACTGATAGCAGGTCAATCCTTCTGTCCTGGCCAGCCCTGAGCAGAGTTGCAGGTTCTGCTGGGGATGAGCCCACATGGTTCCCAGCAGTCACACACTCTACCAAGAAAGGCCAGGCAGGACCCTAGGGATGCACAGCTCCCCTGGCTGGCAGACTGAGCCAGAGCCACCTCCCCACATTCTAAGGGGCTCACTTTGCCTTTTCTCCTGTCTCCAGCATCACCAACAGCCAGTGAACAGGAGCACAGGCACTGCTGAGGTTTCTGCCGCCATCCCCACTCCTTTCCCCAGCACACCATGCCCAGGATCCCAGCTCAGTCTGCTCCCACATGGCTCACACCCATTCAGCCAGCAGTGGGCATCCCCCAGCACTGTGCCCCTCACCACCCTGCACACCAGGCTGGAGCCAGGGATTTGTAGCACCCAGGATGTGCTGGAGCCATTTGGAGTCAAAGCTAACCACTACCACTCACCTCTATCCCAGTGGAGCCAGGAGGCAGCAGGTCCATCTGGTTCCCCCTTAGGACTCGTGTCCCAGCCCAGACCACGGAGCTGTTCGGCGGGTCCCACGGACTCGGCGTTATCTGGGTGCCAGTCCCTCCATTTTCCAGGACAACACTGTCCCAATTAAGCTCATTACGAAGAGCTGTAATCCCTTGCAGCCTGGCTGACCTGCAGGCCTGGGCAGATTACCCTCTGCAGGGCTTTTTAATCTGCTCCCCACTGAGTGAGGAGGGCCTGTGGCACCCGTGCTTGCTCCCCAGCTGGGTGCTATGGTGGCTTATCCATAGGGAGAACACCACCAGCCCTAGAACAAGGCTTTCCATGTGTGGGGCAGGTCATAAGCTCAGGGTGAGGCCAGTCCTGCCAGCCCATCCTTCTCCAGCCCATGTTGCCATTTGGGGGCATAGAGGGAGCTCTAAAGAAGGCTTCCCAGGCAGGAGCCTGCACTGGGGAAGGACACGGAGGGTGTCAGAAGGGAGAACGATGCTGAGAGCATCACAGGGGAGGAGGATGCTGGAGGCATTGGAGGGGACGAGGATGCTGGGGATGCTGCAGGAGACTGAAACCCCAGCACAACTTCTCAGCAGAGTCAGAGCAATCCCCAGCCACTTGCCCAGGCACTTCAAAGGCTCCAGCAGCCACCTGTGCCATGCTGGATCCTGCTCCAAAGCACCAGAGGCTCCCTCATTGGCACTGGGATCAGTGGCTGCTGACAGGACCACATCCGTGCACTCCAGCCCTGGGACCCAGCTCTCCCCCAAACACCCACCACAATCCACCATGGCACTCTGCAACCCAGATCCTGTGCCAGGACCCCAAGACCCCTCAGAGAAGGGGGACACCACACCCCTGCTCTGCAGGAGTGATGTTCCAGAAGCCCCAAGGATGCTCCAGCCCAGCAGTGGCGGGCAGCCAGCTGGGTGCCGAAGAGCAGCGCTGCCTGCATGAGGCAGGGCAGGCAGGGTGTGGGGTCTCTGTTCCTGGCACGCTTGGGCTTGGCTCACAGAAGAGGAAAAATCCCCAGCATAGTGCATTCCTGACATTACCGAGATAAGAAGTACCTGGTACCAGCAGCACAGCCAGCCCCCTCAGGGAGCAGAGCCCAGGGCATGCTTGGAAGGGACCACCACGCACCGCATCTTGCCCAGGCTGGTGAGCCCCATGTCAGGCTTACCATGAGGCTGGCACCAGTAGAACACTGGCACACTTGTGTCCCTGCCATGGGCTAGAGCCCCAAGCACATCCTTTCTCTCTCCTGAGCAGGAGAGGTCCTGCCCCAAAGGTTCAGTGCCAGCAAGCCCCACCGCCCCCTGCCCTTAATTAGGGCTCAGTGCTAACAAACCTGCCTCTCGACCAAGCTTTTCACGTTTTCTGTGCCACAGACTGCCTCCAGCTCTCCCAGCGTAGGAAATGCAATCCTGGGAGTGTGTCCGTCTGTCCGTCCTTGGCCAGCACTGCCCGTGGGCAGTGGCCGAAAGGGCAGCAAGCAGCTGGACAGGCAGCACAGCACAGGGTGCTGGAGCCCACCCCGGGGCTCTCCAGCCTGGCTGCCAGCTCCTCTCTCGGCGCCCGGTGCTCTGGAGATGATTGGGATCCCAAGAATGCTGGTCTGAGCGGTGGAGGGGGCAGTCCGACCGGCTGGGTTGGTCCCAGCTGGTTTCTGTTTCCGACACTCAGACACCAGCCTCAGGTCGCTCCGGCGGGTTTATCAACACTGCCCTGATCGGAGACGCCCCAAACTGGCTCCCCCCTGAATCCCCAGCCCTGCAGCCCTGGGAGCTGGGGGCGCTCTGACCAGCAGCCCCAGAGATGTCATACACTGAAGCCCACCAATGCCCAGGGTGGCCAACCCAGCAGCCTCCAGCACCACCCACCTCGGGGAAGACACCCAGGACCAGCCAGCAGCACTCAAGAGCACCGGAGGGGCTTCCCCAGGAGGGGCTGGGCTGTGGTCCCCACACTGATGGCACTGTGGCCATCCCCAGGGCACAGCAGGGCAGCAGGGTCCCTCAGTATGGGAAGCCACGATGGCCACAGGACCATCCGTCCTGGCCATGGTGTCTGGGGCAAGTGAGGGGTCTTTCCACGCCCCGCCCCAGCACCTTTGGGTGAAACTTGGGTGCACGGTGGGGATGGCCTCGGGAGCCTGTGAACTCAGCCCACTGGCTCGGCTCCCTCTGGAGCAGCGGCTGCATCCGTGTTTGCACAGCTGTGGCCCTGCTGCCCCAACCCAGGCATGTACCCCGGCCCCCGTCGGCCCCTTCCGGCTCTGGGACAGCCCTTGGCAGGCTCCCAGCATGGGCTTGAGCAGCTCTTCACTCCCATCACTCCTCATCTCTCCCCGGCACAGAGGATGGGAGCATCCGGGGACCGAAGTCATGCTGCCTTGGTCACAAGGAGCCTGGGAGACGCCTCTTCCCGGACCTCTCCACGCTCTGCCTCTTCTCCAGGAAGAGTCCCCCTCCTTGCCCTCTCGTGCTGGGCAAAGAGAGGGCCTGGGGGGCTTTAGGGAGTCAGATGAGTCAGTGAATGGCATCCCGGCTTCCATGACTCACCCGGAGAGAAACTCCAAGCCATAAGGTCACAGACCCACAGCCCCCACAGGAACAGGGAATGGCGGTTTAGTTGTTTGGGTGCTGGCTGCTCTCAGCAGTTTGGGTTGGATGGGTGCTGGGTGCTCTTGGCCCCATAGCAGTAGGGACATTGCGGTGATATCCGCCCCTGTGGCCATGGAAGGCTGCTGGCTCCTTTGGCCAAGTGGGAGGGCAGCAGGAAAGGGAAGGAGCTGCGAATGGGAAGAATTGGAGGAAGTGCTTATTTACCCGGTGGAGTATCCCTGCGGAAGGGCAGGGCACGGCATAGGCAGATACTCACAGCCAGTTCCTGGTGGGGCTCACAGCCCCTGACCCTGCCACTCATCCCATGGGCTCCCAGTCTCCAGCCTGAGAGATGCAAACCCCAAACTGTAACCCAGCAAAGTGGCCACCACTGAGACAGGGGCTTTCCCAGGGCCTGGCAAAGCTCAAGCCCAACATGTTCTCTAGGATGGCTCTTGGGAACCAGCCCAGGACCACCATGGTCCTGGTGAAGTGAGTCCCCCACCACCAAGGGCACAAACTGAGCACCCAGCCAGGATCCCCACAGATACCATTCACCTCTGTACTCTGTGAGATGGGGCTGCATCTTGGCCATGGGCACTAGAACCCACTCCTGAGTGGGCTGTGATCCCTTTCAGAGGTGCTGGAATCCTCTAGAAGGATCCTCCTGGGATGGGCATAACCTTGTGGAGGCCCAACATGCCACCTTCCCCCTGACCCGCTCATCTCCAGAGTGCTCTGTTGGGTACCAGTAGCTGCCCCCACAAATCCTGCCCAGACAACTTGGTCCAAGTGCACAAAACCACCCCAAGGCCCTCTGTTCTGCCTGTGTTCTCTGCAGCCACCATGCTAGGGATGCTCGACATGGAGATGGGCTCCGTTTGTCCTCATCAGACATGGGGGCATGAGCAGAAAAAAAACAGTTTGCTGAGGAAAACCGTGCTGCCATGGAATCGAGAGCTGCTGTGGCATCAGGGGTGCATCAACCCAGAGCAGCTGGCAGCTGTGGCCCCTCTCCTGCCTTGAAATACAGACCCTGTATCTCAGTGTAGGCAACAGCAATGTCAGGCAGCCAGGGGGGTCCTATCCTGCACAGACACCCTGTCCTGACACCCCATCACTGCAACCCATGGTAACAACTGTGTCCCTTGCAGGTGACGGGTGCATATGTCCTTGGGGTCCCTGCCAGAGAGAGCTTTCCTCCCAAGAAAACTCCTCACCCCAAAAAACCCTGCCTGAGCCCAGCCACTTCACCCCGGGAGCCTCAAACAGCTGGGAGTCCCCAAATTATCTCCGTTTGCCGGGGAGCCCTGGTGCTGCCGGTGCTCAGTACCTTTCAGTTTGCCATTCATGGCGTGCTGCGGCAGCACATCCCTCTCGGGCTGGGCTCTGCGTCCCGGGTGGTTGTTGCTCTCTCATGCCGTCCGTCCGTCCGTCCGTCTGTCTGTCCGCCTGAGTGCGGGGGCCGTGGCCGGAGGGCTCCCCGCGGGCAGCAGTCTCCTCCCCCGCTTCCCCTGCCCGCGGGCTGACATCACTGCCCAGCGCCGCAGCCCCGGCGTGACTCAAGGGGGACGGAGGATGGGAGGACACGGGAGGATGCCTGACTCCCTTGGAAGGAAGAGGCCCCACCAACTCCGGCTGTTCTCGGAGCACAGCACAGTTCGGTCCCTATCCTTCCCTCCCCGCCGCCCCCTTAGGGGAACGGAGGCACAGGTGGAAGGGAGGGGAACACACTGCAAACATCCTCCCCCCTGCCGCCCCTCTCTGGATCGCTTCCCTTGGAGAACCCCTTCCCGCCGGCACCCAGGGCCGGGCCCAAGCCAGGGAGCTCACACCGCCCTGCAGGAAGCACAGCTGGCTCTCAGCTGCTCTGGTCCCCGGGCGGGGTGGGGGATTCACAGTCCCTCGCCCCCACCCCTGTCGGCTCCACTGCGGGCAGGCACAAAGCCGTGGGCAGCTGACGCTCACACCACTGCCGCTTCCTTCTGCATTGCTTGGGTTTAAATGTAAGTATATACAAATATAATAAATATATTTACGTATATATAAAACAACTATGGCTTTGTTGTAGGTTTCCCACAGCGTGCAATCCCGTGACATGCCTGTGGGCACCCTCCAAGACCCAGGAGCCACTGGGAAAAGGGTTTCCTTGCTCAAAAGTCCCTACTTTGTATGCTGAGTCTCCAAAGCCTTGGAGGAGCTCGCTTCAGCCAGGGCTTCCTCACAGGGCTCTCCAAAGATGCTGGGTGCAATTCCCATGTGGGAATGTGTGTCCTGCTTCCTATAGGGGTTCAGCTCCCATAGGGCAGTGTGGCAAACCCACCTGCCCTCCACGCCAATCCCAGCAGCCAATAGCACCTCTCACGCCCACAAGTCCCTGTTTAGTGCCCTAAACAACCAGGAGACCCTGTGGCACAGATGTTACCATGCTCCAGCACTGTAGAAGCCTGGCACTTGCCTCCAGGTCGGACAGAGGCTGGAGCAGCCAGCTCTATCCAGGCTGCGATCAGCTGCCCTCAACACGTCACTGGAGCAGGAAGAAACACCTCCCTCCTAGGCTCTTTTCCTGTTTGCTGCTGATTTTAGATCAAGGTCAGGAGGAAAAGCACTGGCACAGAGTCTTGGGGGTCCTTGCAGATATGAGGTCGTCCTGCAAAGTTAACCCCTCCCCCAGAGAGAGAGCCTATTGAGGGATTGCTTCCCCAGCCCAGAGCAGGTCCCCTCCCTGCAGTTCCCACCCGGGACAAGAAGCATCTGGGGCTCCCACATAGGATGGCACAGCTGCCCCACTGTGGGCACCCACACATAGCTCTGGAGCCAGCCACAGCCAGGTCTGCAGAGCTGGGGCTTGCAGCAGTGTCACCCAGAGAGTGCTGCGACCCCAGGGCACCCTCAGCTCCCAGGGCCCAGGTGAGTGCCCGGGTGGGTGCACAGCATCAGCCACATTGGGAAAGCATATGGAAAAAGAGCTGGTGAGACTGGGCTGGTTCTGCAAAGCATCCAAAGAAAAGCCATCCCAGATGCCCACCAGCCTGCCACCTCCATGCCAGTGCCATGGCCATGGGGGAACCAGCAGCTCAGGATACTGCAAAACCCATCTCCACCCCAGCCTTCAAGAACCTGTATGAAGACCATGTCTCCTACCTCGCCTGGACACAATGCATCCCCCCGGCTCTCCCCACCGATGGACAGAGTCCCATTCTGGCGGCTGCCGTGGGCAGGGGCCACCACCTGGCTTTTCACCCCATGCTGCTTCTCCCCAGGGAATGGCATCATTGCCGGCACCGCCCCGGCTCTGACCATCCTTGTGCAAAGCCTGCGCCGCGCTGGCAGCCGTATGGAGCCAGTGCCCGGCACATGGCCAGGCAGCGCGCCTGCAGCGCTGGCCCATGCCAGCTTGTTTGTTCTCATTAAAGGTTAATGAGAAAGCCACGCTAAAGCTGCCCCAGCCGCGGGAGGGGCGTTCCCCGGTGCCCAGCAGAGTGAGGGGACTTCCAGACTTCACTTGCAGGCTGTGCTGCTTGCGGGGACTCTGCCTCTCCGTAGCCTGCAGTCCCAGGGGGGAACTGTGTGGCAGCTGACACATGGATGAGGTGCCTGGCATGGCACCATCCTGGGCACCACCCATGGGGAGACCACCAGGAGCAGGCAGGAGACAGGGTCAGGCATTCCAAAAGTGGCAGAGGACCTAGAGGAGGACACATGACATCAGCCATGCCCTCTGAACAGCTCACAGCACCCTGTACGGCACTTGGCGGTGGGGGCTTGACAGCTCAGGTCACCTTGCCAAGAGAGGGCAAAGGAAGGGCACAAGTCACACCAGCAGCGCCAGAGTGGTAATTAAGTTAAATGAGTCCCTGTTCCTGGCTTGGCCGGGGATAAGGAGTGGGTGCAAGGAAGGGGACATCTCCATGTGACTCCCCAGCTCGGGGGCTTCCCTGGATATTCATATCTCTGGCTCAGCCCAACCAGTCAGGGTGGCTGCCTCCATTCCTCCTCTGCAGCAGGGATGTGGGTGTAATGCCCCAGGTGCTCCCTTTTTGGGGGTGTCCCTTTATGCCCTCCTCTCATCACACCTGGGGAGCCACCCTCGGCATTCCCACCCCAGCCACAGTAGTTGAACATGCAAACAAAACCCTCCACTGGCAGCCATGCTTGGACACACATGTACAGCCACAGCCAGTTTGTGCACAGGCAGAAAAATACAGGAGGGTATTCCCACTTCCCTGCCGTCCGTGGGATAGAAGAACCAGCTTCCCATAGATTCCCATGTCCTGCCAGCAGAGTCCTAGGGAAATTCTCCAGCTTTTCCCTGCTGGCCTGGGGACCACCAGCACTGAGGCTGAGCCCACCCAGCCTCTGGAGAAGCCACCAGCCCCAGCATGGCACTGCCTTTGTGGCACAAGCACCAAAGGCCAAGGTGATGAAGAAGCTATTTCAGGCTGTTCTGAACAAGTACTCCCCAGCCACAGACATCCTTGAGCGGCTGGGAATACCACCACAGCTGGAAACCTGACAGGAAGGGCATAGGCCAGCCTCAGTCAGTGTCAAAAGTCATGGCTGGCCAAAAAGATTTGTGGAGATGGAGTCAGCACCAGGGGCCAAAAAGCTCCTGGCCATGGGGGAGACCTGGGAGAGGGCAGGAGATGACAATTTTGGCAAGAAGACACACAGTCATGGCTTGAGGGACAATCACAGTGAGTGACCAAGTGACTTGTCCTGGGCTGGGACAGCTGGTACTAGAGGTGCAGGTGGTCACTCCCACCACAGTGCTACAGCTGACTTCTCAGACTTTACTTTCTGCTAAAGCTGGCAAAGCCAACACCAAAAAATCCTGGGAGCCCAATGCAGAGTTTTTTCCACAAGGTGGATGCCCTGAGGGCTGGAGAAGGACCAGCCCTTGTGCCAAGCCAGGCTCTACCCCCAGCTAGGCTGGCCCCAATGCCGACAGCATCCCTTCCTGGAGGGGCTGGGCACGGGGTGGTGGCAGACTCGAGCACTCCCCCCTCACTTCCTCACATCATCCCCACACAGCAGCAGAAATAGAAGCGATATAAATGGCAGCCCTATAAATAACCCCAAAGCACGCGGCGGGGAGCTCGTCCCAGCCCGGCACTGGTCTCAGCACACGCAAAGCCAAGGCTTGGGCTGCCTTCACTGTGCCCTGGGGATCTCAAGTGGCAGCTGCTCCCTGCCTGCCATGGGTTTCCCAGGGTCCTGTCCTTTAGGTCAGTGTCATGGCAGGAGCTCCAAAGCATCCGCTGAGCCTCAGCCACCGGTACAAACTGGAGCCCAGCCTGATGGCATTCCTGGAGGACACCCTATGCCCATCTAGCTACTCCCGTCCAGCCAGCACTGGACAATGTCCATCCTAGGCACCTTGCTGCAAACCAGCCTTTGGATTCCTGGGCAAAGCAGCAGCTCTGGCCAGAAGCCTCAGTAAGGCTTGGGAAGAGACACCCCTGTCCTCACCACCGTCCTCACTGCAGATCAACAGTTATCCCCTGGTTGCACCCCAATGCCTGTCAGCTGCCCACCCCGACATCCCTTATCACTGCCATGTCCATTGCTGTCCCCATTTCCATGCTCAACCCCATCATGCCATGTCCTCCATGGGGACTCAGCCACCATGCCAGGGATGCCGCCACACCACCACAGCTCCTCTCCACCCAGGGGACTATGGCAATGCACTGGTGACCCCCACGAGCTGAGAGGAGGCAATACTGCTGGTGACAAGCTAGTGACAAGCCCTGCAATGCCGGATTTTGCACGGTGTCACAGCCTCATGTCCCAGCCCTGCCCAGGGGATGCAGTGAGGCCACCAGCCAGGAGATGGGAGACATGGGGTTTATAGGATGGCCAAAACTTCCCAGTGCCCTCGGGAGTATCCTCTGGGAATGCGGCAAGGTTAAAACCCGCTGAGGCTGTTTGCACGCTCTGGGATGTCCGGAGATGCAGCAGCGGAAGGGTTAATGGTGTGAGGCCTTCCCGAGCACTTCTTGGCAGGCTGGGAAGGGCTGGGAGACAGGAGGATCGGGCCAGCAACAAAGCGAGATCTGTCTCATTAATTCCTCCGAGCATTCCTCCCTCCGTCACCCTGGAGGGGAGGAGGACGCAGCACCCAGCTGACATGGTGCACCCAGGTCACTCTGGAACCCACCCGGGTCCCGCCTGGGCGCAGGGCTGGGATGGGGGGAGATGGCTGCAGCCTCTCCCGCGGGATCCAGAGCTCTGGCGTCCCGCAGGCGCTCGGGCACGGCCCTATATGGGCACGGGCAGCTTCCCGTTCGCCCGCCGTACCCCTGCCCCTGCCTCTGCCGGGAGTCCCAAAGGATTCGGAGCAGGACACGGTTCCTGCCACGGTTCATGCCGCCAGCGTCATCCCAAACCCGGGAGCGGAAGAGTGGCTGGAGAAGCTGATACATCCCTGACAGGGTCCGGGGGGCACCAGGTGACATTGGGGGTGCTCGCCCTGATATCCTACTGTCAGGCAGCTCCTCCTCCGAGCGTCTCCGGCCACGGTCCCGGGCGGGCCGCGGGGAGCGGAGGATTCCTCCGAACAGCAGAGGGGCGGCGGAATGGAGCCCCGTGTCCCCTCCCTCCCACCCTGCCCAGACACCCCAGCGCGGCGTGGGCGCCCACCGGGGCTGGCGGCAGAGGGAGCGCGGGCGGGCGGTGGCTTGCGGCGACGTGGCCCCCCAAGGGTGTAGCCCTGATAAGGCCACCAACCCCGCTCCCCCCAACCCCCCCGTGACCGCGGGGTGCGGAGGTGCGGGTGGCACT
>VZRN01005094.1:534828-560321 GCA_013397935.1 Dasyornis broadbenti
GGCGGGGGCCGAGGCGCGGGGCGAAAGCGGGCCTGGCTCGGTGCATCCCCTTTGTTCCACTCCCATGGACGGGAGCAAGCGGGGAGTTCGTGCAGGCTCTTGGCAGCGCCCACCCCGGCTCTCTCCATGGAAACGCGAGAGCCATGTGATTTCGGCAGGAAACCACGGCCCAGCCAGCGCCAATGGCAGCTGCATGGACGGGAGCACCTCCCTCCCCGAAGCGACCGACACCGCTGCCGCCACCGCCATCGCCACCACCGCCACCACAAATACCGCCACTGCCACCGCCGCCGCGGTCCTGCGGGGGTCCCGGACCCGCAGTCCCATCAACATTCCCGGGGCTACACAAGCCCCACCATGAGCCAGAGCAGGATCCCATCTCCCGCGGGGCCCAGGGGAGTGGGGGCAGCCCGGCTTGCTGTGCCCCGGGCTGTTTGCCTTCCTGCCGCACACGGCGCCCACAGCTTCTCCTTGCCAGGGAAGCAATGGCTGGAGCAACACATCTCCCTCACCACCCCCTCTCCCCCGACAAGGGCCACCACAGCCTCCTGGGCTTCAGTGCTCCCTGACAGACTCCAGGCACGTTTCGCGTTCCAACAGTGAAGTGACACGACCAAGGCTGTGCAGTCAGGCTGTGGCAGAGGGAATACCCAAACATCCTTGCTTCCAGCTCTGTGACACCCAGCACCCTACACTGCCTTCCCCTCACAGCTCCTGCATCCAACTGAGCCATGCTTGGACCGCTGATCGGCAAGTCCACTCTGGGGGAGCAGAGCATTGGCACTGACCCACATACCCCATCCCACTAGCTTCCAGCCTCCATGGGGTAGGAGCAGAGGAGCACTCCCAGCTTCCCCAGCTGAGGGACATGCAGCCCCTGTGTAAATGCAGGCTGTCACCCGAGGGATGCCACAGTCACACTGTGCTGCTTCCACAACTGCCAGTCCAATTCCTAAACCCTTACACCTCTGAGCATCCCTGAAGATGGAGGGGTGAGGAAGCCACATGCCTGTTGGGGGGAAGCACGCTGCTCCTCTCCTTTCTCCCAACACCATTTTTCTCCTACCTGTCCTAGATCCTACTGAATTGACCCAGTTTTAAATGGGACTGATGCCTTTGCAGCCCTGGTGAGACATGCTCCATGCAAGGACGAGGCAGCACAGTGCTCCTGCCAGCCCTGTGAGGCAGAAACACTAATTAGACCATCATCAGGCCTTGGAGCCCAGTGGAGCAGGGCAATATCAGTGACGAGGAAATCGTTGCACCACTCTCACTCTCCTGGGGCCACACCAAGGAGCAGAGCATTGCTGCCAAGGTCGCTCAGTGAAAACCAGGGTGTCCCAGCTCCCAGCCTAGTTCTCCAGGCTGGCCTGGTTACAGGGACAGAGAAGTGATGCAAAGATGGGAGAGGGAACAGCAGGTCCTGAGGCCACCAAGGAAAAGCCAAGCCAAAAGGCTAATAAGGAGAGGCTGTGAAGGTGGATCCACCAAATCATGTGGTTGATAAATCCCAGAATGGTTTGGGTTGGAGGGGACCTTAAAGACCATCTGGTTCCAACCCCCTACCATAAGCAGGGACTCCTTTCACTAGACCAGGTTACTCCAAGCCTTATCCAACCTGGTCTTGAACAATTCCGGGGCTGCGGCAGCCACAGCTTCACTGGACAACCTGTGCCAGGGTTTCACCACCCTCACAGGGAAGAATTTCTTCCTAATATCCAATCTAATCCTGCCTTCTGCCACTTGGAAGCCATTTCTCCTTGTCCTATCACTCTATGCTCTTGTCTGAAGTCCCTCTTCAGGTCTTTTGGAGCCCCTTTAGGTACTGGAAGGGACTCTAAGGCCTCTCTGGAGCCTTCTCCAGGCTGAATAGCCCAACTCTCTCAGCCTGTCTCCACAGCAGAGATGCTCCTGACCTCCGAGCATCTTTATGGCCTCCTCTGGACTCACTCAAACAGGTCCACATCGTTCTTATTTTGGAGTACCTGGACTGGATGCAGTGCTGCAAATGGGATCTCACCAGAGCAGAGCAGAGGGGCAGAATCCCCTCCCTCAACCTGCTGCCCACGCTGCTGAGGATAAACCCCAGGATACATTTGGCTTTCTGGGCTGCCAGCGCACATAGCCAGGTCATGTTGAGCTTCTTGTCAACTAACACCCCCAAGTCCTTCTCCTTAGGGCTGCTGTCAACCCATTCTACAAACCAGGTTCCAGCGCCACGCTGTCTCTGTCCCACCAGGGTGATTCACCATGTGCCTAGTGTCGTCAGCATCACTGTGCCACTTTGTCATCACTTGATCCAGCATCCCACCTGGATCAAGTGGGGGGCTGGATCCCATCCACACCCTGTGCATGGTGTCACCACTGAAAATTTTCAGTTGAAAGTGACCTCCAAGGATTATTGGGGCCACCTGCCTGATCACTTTAGGTCTGACACAAAGTTAAAACATGTTAAGGGCACTGTCCAAATGCCTCTTGAACACTGACAGGCTTGGGACATTGACCACCTCTCCAGGAAGTCTGTTCCAGGGTTTGACCACCTTCTCAGTAAAACTTGGGGTAGCTGGAGGCAGACTGACCACACTACCACATTTTGCTTACCTATGCACCACTATCCCAAGGTAAAACCCCATTTCTGGTTGCTGCTGGGGAGCAGCTATATGCCTGCAAACATCAGGAGAGGGGACCACACCCTCCCCTCGGCCACACGCCTGCCTGCCCTGCCAGGCTGGGTTGAGGAGCCAAGTGCTCTCTGTGCCAAGGTCAGGGCTGGCACACCACACCGGCTGTGCTGGGAGCTTGCTCAGCATGGACCAGCTTGGCAAACAAAAACAAGGACAGGCTCGTGCCCAAGTTCCGGCAGCACCCCTGGCCTGCCTGCCCTCCAAAACTCCCTCCTGAATTTATGGAGGTGTGGTGCCTGCTGGCAGGCAGGAGTTAAACCTCCCAGCATGGATTTGGATATTCCTGGGTTAACTTTCCCAGCATGCACAAGGATATCCTGAGTTAACCCTCCCAGCATTCATACAGATACTCCTGGGTTAACCTTCCCAGCATGGATGCAGATAATCTTGGTTTAACCCTTTCATTATGGATATGGATACTCCTGCGTTAATCTTGCCAGCATGGATATGGATGGATACTCCTGGGTTTAATCCTTTCATTATGGATACAG
This sequence comes from Dasyornis broadbenti, assembly GCA_013397935.1. Taxonomy (NCBI): domain Eukaryota; kingdom Metazoa; phylum Chordata; class Aves; order Passeriformes; family Dasyornithidae; genus Dasyornis; species Dasyornis broadbenti. The sequence goes on from VZRN01005094.1 coordinate 538,004, forward strand.
ATACTCCTGGGCTAGCCCTCCCAGCATGGATATAGATACTCCTGGACTCCTGTCACTGAAGGAGGCTTCCCAGCAGTCTGATGTTGGGAAGCTGGGCATTGGTGCAGGCAGGAGACCCTGAGCCCAAGGGCACCCTCTCCAAGAACCAGCTGGAATCAGTGAGGTCCTCCCGGCACAGGATCACACCTTTCCAGAGCCTGCTGACTCGGGACCACTCCAAGCACATTCCCTTCCTCCTGGCAGCTCCAGCAGCAGCTGTGCCAGCTGCCTGCAGCCGCCTGCTGCAGTGCAGAGAAAGGTCTGAGCCATTAGCAGAGCCCCACACCGTGGGTCTCTGCCCAAATTTCTCTTCTCACTGCAGGCTGGAGTCTTCCTCTCCCCTCTCTCTGGAGGGCTGGAGGACAGCCCTTGGCTCCAGGCTGGAGCTGGTGCGTGCTCAGCATTCCTGCTCAGCACTGGAGCAAGGCAGCACACGTAGGACAGAGCTCTAAACCTTGTGCCGGGACAGCCACACATGCTGAGCACATTCGGAGCCTGGCCACCACCCCTGTGAGCAGCTGAGGTGCCCCCACAGAGCCTGCCATCATCCCTGCCACCATCCCTGCCACCGCCTTGGAGATGAGTATCTGGCATCTCAGCACTGAGCTCTGCAACCCTCCAGCTCCATATTTTTGGGGATCACAACCTGGGAAAAAGCTAAGGGAAACAGAGCAGCACTGATGCAGCATGAGCAATGTGAGCTGCAGCTCCAGCTGACTCACCAAGGCCCTGGCCATGCTCAGGAACTGGCCAGCAGCACAGAAAGGCTGTGCCAGCAGGTCCTCTGAGCTCTGCTGGAAAACCTTCCCTGACACACTCAGGGCCAGCTCACAGCGGCAGCAGGCTGGGGCACAGCCCTGACCCAGCCTGTCCTTTTCCATGGGGCAGAATCCTCTGTCCCAGCACTTTGCCTGTCCATGGGACTGGGAAAAGGGAGGACAGGATACCCCCAGAGCAGCTACAAACCTACTTGGTGTTGGCCAGCACTGGGTGCTGGTCAGCTCTCCCAGACTATGGCCAGCAATCCAGGTCAGGGCTTTGCAGCAAAGCCAGGGCATCCAGATTGTGACTTCATCAGGTCCAGCCCCAGCATGGGCCAGAAGGGCAAGGAGCTGCAAAACAGCACTGGTCCAGACTCTCTTGCCACCAGCCAGTTGTCCCCGCTCCTAACTCCCTCATCCACCCGGGAAGGTGGCTGGCAGCACCTCCAACCCCTATGCCAGCTCAGCATGGGGGGCTGAACATCCCCTGGGACCACTCCACCTCCTGCATTGCCATCCTCACCTCAGTACAACAGGAACCATCTCATGCACACACCCACAGGATCACTCCAGAAGTATCCATGATTCACAAGATTCCTACACTCCCTTGGCATTGTCCACCATTGAGAAGGAAGACTAAGGTTGTGGGCAAGCCCAGAAACCAGCCCAGCCCAGGAGACGTAATTGGTGACAGGGCAACTGGCACAGCTGGACCACGGCACAGCTGGACCACGGCAGAGGTGTCAACAGCCTCAGGATTCAACATTGCACCAGATGAAGCAAAGTTTGGCCCATCAAACTGGCTGAGGCTGGAATACATTGCCCCAAAGCCGGTGCTGTAAGGATGTGAGAGCAAAAGGCCATTTGGAGCACGAGGTGTTTTGGTATGGCTGAGTCTGCAAATTTGGCAGAGCTGTGTGCAAATGCATGCAAATACAGTCCTCCCAAGCACTGCAGGGGATCCCCCACACACCCTGGTCTGCTCTACTGCTGAGGTGGGGTCCCTGTCCCCCCATGAGCAGAGCGAATCCATCTGGGAATAGCCAGTGGGCACCCATGTTGGTCTCCAAGAGCGTGATAGTGCTTCCTGCAGTGAGCACCAGCTTCCAGCAAAGCTCTCTCCCCTCCAAAGAAAATAACAAAGAAAATGCTGGGATGGGGATTAAGGAAATGAAACTGGCTGTGCAGGGTAAGCAAGGATAGGAAGTGGCTCTGATATCTCCTCTCCCGGCTGGCCTACAGCTCTCCTAGCCCGGAGCCCACAGCACGGCACATCTAAACCCAAGGGAAATCACGTGCTGGAGAGTGTGTTGAATAACCGGGAGGTTTCTGAGTGATCCCTGCTTCCAGCATGGGAACAGGCACTTGGGAGCCTCTGTGCTCTAAGATTGGCACTTCCATGCTCTCTCCATCCCAGCAGAAGATGCAGGGAGACCTCCTGACACCACAAGCTGCACTCTGCTCCTGGAGCTGGCACCATACAGAGGCATCCTGGGGAGCTTTGCTCTCATAGAATCATGGAATCATTAAGGTTGAAAAAGACCTCTAAGATCACCAAATGCAATCATTAACCCTGCACTACCAAGCCCACCAATAACCCAGGTCCCCAGATGCCACATCCATGCATATTTTGGAACACTTCCAGGGATGTTGATAGCACCATTGCCCTGGTCATCCTGCACCTATTCTACCTCTCCCAAGTTGTTAGTCCAAATGGGTTCATGCTGGGAAGGGTGTCCCTGGAGGAAAGCAGTGGCAGTCAAACAGGCAGACCGGGAGTAAAACCAGCTGCTAAAAGTTCCTGGTGGGGTAGGGGTAGCACAGGGTGCATATGCCAATAGCAGGGGTCCTGCCACATTCTCCCCACCCAAATGATGCTCCTGAGCAGAGCCCCTTCCAGCTGTTGGTCATGCCTCTAGATCATGTGTGAATGCCACCAGTCCCAGGCTACGGCTCCAGCTGGTCTCTCCTGTATCTGTCACATGTCCTGGCTTGCGAGGACCAGCTCTGTTTACATATGCAAGTCTCAGATTCTCCTGCTTGGGATGAGTCAGGCTTCCCTCGACACCCCGCTGAGGTGGCGGTGTCAGGGCCCCAGCTGGCGTTTGCCTCCTGAACAGCACAGAGCCGGTGGATGCCTGGCTGGAGAATGGCTGGAAAGGGCTCACACAGCCTCTGCCTGCTTTCCATCCCACTCAGAGCCATCTGAGACAGCACGGAAGGCACTGGAGGCTGGAGCTCACTGCCAGGAAGCTCTCCCTGGCTCAGCTCCACCGGGTCAGCTTCCTTCCCCTCCACCCCACAGGCACGTCATGGCTCAGTGTGGGGCGGCCAAATCTTCAGCAAGCCCCCAGTCCCCTCCAAAGAGTCTAGCATGGGTGGGATGGCCAGGCTGCTGCTGAGAAATCCCCATGTCTGCAAAGCCTTGGGGTGCTGGGGTGCCAGCTCCCAGGAGAGGGGGGCCCCTGGATTTGGGATCCCCAGGGACAGAGGCTGGAGCTCAAAGGAGAAGCCAGCCATCTTCCCGTCTGCACATTGCCTAGAGCTGCCAAGCTGCCACTGGACTTGTGGGATGGCTGCACGCCACTGCCCAGCCTGTGCACAGTGGGAACTAGCAGTCTGCCCTATCCAGAGGGTCCTCAGAGTGAGGGCAGAATCCCAGGAGACAACAGAAATCCCAGAATACCCTGACCACATCCAGCTCCCCTTTCCCTTTCATTACTCCCAGCCCTTGCTCTTTTCCACATATCCCAGAGTCAGAAAAGCTCTCCCTCTCTGGAGAGAGGCCTTTTCCCTTTGCTCCCAACTTTCCCAGGGTGGGAAAAGAGCCTGGAGACTCCTTTCTGGATCCCCCCCACCTGCATCCCCCTCGCTGTGACTGAGGCTGGGCTGGCTCCGTGCGAGCACAATACCCAGAAGTGTGTGGAGCCGCTGGAAAAAGCGATGTTCCCAGATGATATGCAGCCCTGACAGGACTGGCTCTGCTTTAAAGGGTAACTTTATCCTGTAATAACAAACAAGAGGAGCCAAGTTCCTCCCCAGCATCACTTCCCTGGCTCTGAGGAGAGGGACATGGGGGAGAGAACTCATCAGAATGAGCTTGGATTCTTGTTCTTGGCATCACAGGGTCTAACTCCATTCCCTTGAGACAAGAAGGGGGGAAGGATGCTCCAGGGGAGCAGGTCTGGGTCCAGAGTGGGCATTCTGGCCATGTCACTCTACATGTCTGGCAAAGGCTGGGATGCAAACCATGTGGCTGGAGGGGATGGCATGAGTACCTGCTGGTATCCAGGACATCCCCTAAGTCCCTGCGCCACTCACCATGTTGGAACAGATACATTTGTGTGCTGACATGCTGGGGACCAAGGAGATAACCCCTCTAGCAAGTCCTGTCCTGCAGACAGCAGCAGGAAGCCTGCCCCAGCCCATGGCATGCCCTGGGCTGCTGAACCCCATTGCCATCCCTACCGCCCCCGCTGCACACTCACAGTACCGGACAGGCATGCTGGCATGTCGGCAAAGTGCCAGCTCCAAGTGCAGCCACCCAGAAACATGTTCTGCAAGAGCTGGAAATTCAGGCCCAGTTGGAGCCATGGGATGCGCAGGAAAAGGCTGACCTGCTCCAAACCCCTGGCAGGACCCTGCAGAGCAGGACTGGGTACTGTGGCCAAGGGATCACTCTGGCAGCATCATCCCTTTTGCAAGTGCCACTGGGGGCAAAGGTGTGGGCAGAGCCCAGATATGGGAAGAAGGGCAAACACCTCTCTGTGACCCATGGGTGCACCTTCCTGTGCTCCCAAACAGGTTTTTTTCTGAAGATCCGTGGGTGTGGCTGTGCCAGTGCCCCAGGGCATGGAGCAGGCAAACCTCTTTTTCCGGGGGTGCACAGGGGGCACTGGGGCATGTCACATCAATATCTGTGCTGTATTCACAGGGGACATGGAACATCTCTGCATCACCCCATCAGGCTCAGCAGTGGGTGACCTACCTCTGCTCCTGCAGGGACACTGGCGTTCAGGAAAGGTGTCCCTCAGTGGTTATCATCAGGCACAGCCCAGCCTGTGCTGATGGGACACTGATGCCTCCTCTCTGCCAGGTGAGAAGCAGGGTCAATTTGGCAGAGCTCAGTTGTGTGAGAAGATGACTATCTGGAGAAGGCTGCCAAGATGTTCTGTCTGACTTCCGCTTCCCCAAGGAGCAGCTCTGGAGATCCTGGGGTTTGATTAAATCGCAGCCCATCAAAAGAAGCTGGTGAAGTGCTGCAGTTTTCTTCCGCAAGATAGATTTCCTCCAAACCCCTTATTAGGGGTTTGGATTAGGTCTATGTAAAGCTGGTAAAGCTGTTGCCTTCATGATGCCCCCTGCAGCAGACCAGGGGGCTTCCAGAGGAAGCGCGAGGCAGGATCCAACCAGCTAAAAAGGGGAAGAGAGAGGAAGGAGGGAATCATTGGCATCTAAAGCTTTAAGGGCCTTAGAGGTGACAATGACAGGGTCTGCCCTCTGCAAAAGGGAGACGCGTGGGAGACATGTCTTGGGGGAGATGAGTCAAGGAATGCTGCTGGTTGCCAGGGAGGTAAAGCCTGGAGCAAGCTCCCAGTACCAAACCATCCTCCCAGGGCAGATGTGGAGCCTGCCTGGCTCTGGCTGATGGTAGTGGAGAGCATCAGGGAAGGCACCAGTGGGTTAAAAGCTTGAGGTAGGACTTGTTGAGCTGCTTCCTCCCGGCAAACAATAACACAAGGGAGGCAGAAGGGATGCACGGGGCTCTGCAGGGGCCGATAGCGATGGAGCAACCCCAGCCCTGCAGCTGCAGCTGTGCCAGAGGAAGCCTCAGCACATTATCTGCTGGTCCCACTTGGCTCCCTCAGCAGCCCTGGTGCTGCAGGGACTGGGTTGTTCTTCCTCCAGAGCCCCATTTCTCACAGACCTGAGTTGGGTCCCTGTGCTTTGATGGCAGCCCTGGACCCCAGCACCCCCAAACCCCACACTCCCAGACAATCCAGTCTTCCCAGCATCAGTGTTTCCCACTGCTTGGTGGCTCTGGGAATGGTCATACAGGGCTCCGAGCCCCAGGACCGCAGGGCCACCCAGCACGAGGTCCCTCACCGTGACCATCTTGCTGCCCCATCCCCCCACATCACAGACAGTGCCCACACCTTGGCAGAAGGAAGTTTTGGCTGGAAGATGACTCCTGCAAAGGGGATCTCTGGGTCCTGGCTGAGGTCCCTGCAGTTCTGGTTGCCTCTGCTCCTGGTTCTTCCCAGCAAAGATCTGCTGCACCTGGAGCTGCTGCAGCCTGGCCACGCTGGCTGATGTCCCAGCACTTCCTCATGTGTGGCTGTTTGTGACCTGCCTGCTGCTCCACCTCCGCAGCTGCATCACTGTCACAGGAGCAGCCCTTTTCCGTTTCATTTCCTTTTTTGACCCTCTCCTCCTGTAGCAGGCTTTGTCTTTCACCGAGGCTCTGCCCGCTGCCATTTGCACCACTTGGGTCAATCCCTGGAGAGCTGCTGGGCTCCCTGAACAGAGAGATATTTGCCCCAAAATGTTACTATGGCTCCAAAGGGGCTGGTGGAGGCTGTCTGAGAAGCTGTCGGTGACAACTTCCCTACCCATGGTCCCTGGAAGCCCCCAGACACGTTTCCATACCCTTGTGCAGCCTCAGAAGAGTTCCCAAGGGGTTGTCCAGCTTTCCTCACTGCTGGAACCAATGCTGGTCCAGTTGGCACCTGTGTCCCAGCTTCAGAATAGGGATGGATCAGCTGTTAAAAGCAGATGGATCTTACGTCACCTTTACTCTCTCTCTGAGCCTGCCTGTGCTCCCAAGGAGCAGCTAGCTGGTCAAGTGGAGCTGGGATTTCAAGTATCTCCTGGGGCACTGTACTGCACCCAGTGAAAGGACACAGGGCTGCGTGTTGCCATCCCAGTGGGCAGGGGGGACGCTGAAGTCTGACACTTCCCAGAGCCAGGAAGTGAGCTGACACAAAGGGCAAAACCAGCAAAAGGGAGGGAGGGACACAGGAAACATCAGGCAGAAGAGGAAACAGGGAGATAATCAGCTCCATGAGCATAAACACCCAGAACTTGTGCAAAGGAAAAGCCGACACCACTTGGCAAGTATTTGAGCAGGGAGACTTGTCCGTCTGGCCTCTCATGAAGCTTCCTGAAGAACACGTGTCCTGGAGCTCCTTAAGGTGCTCAGGAGTCCCTGCCCTCCAAGTTACCAAGGCTGGCACAGTCCCTGGTGGTTTGGCTCCAGCATGTGCTCTGTGGGATGAGCCTTGTCCCAGAGGCTGGAAAGATGGGCTCCTGTAGAGCAGCTGGCTGCACTTGTGAAGGCCAAGCACTCACCAGGGCTGAATCCCAGTTTTAGAGAGGGGTCCAAGCTGGGTTTTCCTGCCCCAGTCTCCTGTTGGCTTGAAAAATGGCCTGTTTCCACTTGGCTTTGCATAGCAATTAGTCTGCTGTCCCAGCACCTGAAGGGAAGACCACTGCACTGGGATTCCTACAGATGCTCCAATTGCTTCAATGTCCAGCAGTGCGCTGGGGTTAGTTCTTGGCCCTGGCAGCTGTGTAAGTACTGCCAGACTGGACTCCACCTGCAGAGTTTACCACTCCTCCTCCTCCCACCTTCAGAACACAGTGCTGCCCACATCCTGGGTAACCTGACCCCAACCCAGGAGATGCCCCAGGCTGATGGAGCTTGTCAGCAGTTCTGTCTCCCGCTGTTCCCAAGGGAGCAGTTACACACATCTCATGGGGTTGGCAGTGACCAAGAGGGGATGATTACTATAAGCTGTCAGCAATCCGTGGTGGGATCTCTGGCATTGCTCATCTCCCAGGATCCAGCATGTGGCATGGGACAGAAGGGAGAAACATGGAGAGAGATGAGCACGGAGCCAGCCCGTGGTGACTGGCTGAGCTCTAGCTGGCTTGTGTGGAGTAACTGGGGCAGGAGAACCTCTGCCAAGGGGCAGGGAAGGCACTCAGGGGCAGCTTGGCTGTTCTCTGAGCCAGCACTGGGCTGAGCATGGCAATACAGTGGCAGGATCAGGCCCTTCACCCACGCTCCTATCCCTCAGCCATTCCTTCCCAGGGATTCTCTTCCTGCTGCCATCACAACTCTGATAGGGAGATATCCAAGTGGGCACTGACTCCTCCAGCCACAGGTATGAGCTGGGAAAAAAAAGGGCAAGCATCTACATAGGAAATCAGGTGGCTGGATCAGGTGGAAGAGCCCATATGGTTCAGAGCTCCCCTGAGGATGAAGCTGAGGCCAGCATCTCCCTGGCAGGCACAGCCGTGCAGCAGTGAGTGGCTCATGTGGGTACAGCTCCCTGCAGCACTGCTGGCAGTGCTGGCTCCTGAGGGCCTTGGAAAGCACAGCACAGGCTTGGAAGAGAGCATGTCAGCCTGGGCATGGGGAACAGAACTCCTCTGGCAAAGCTAGGTGGGGCATGGCCTCAAGATCCTCAGGAACGCCAGTACTGGCAGGCAAGCCCCCACTCCAGGAAAAGGTACAACCCCAGAAAGATCAGACCCATAGAAACCTGGATACTTCAGCTGGTCCTCTGGATGAGAAAGAGAAGGTGGTGGCCTCTGAGGGAAGGAGCAGAGGGGTTGCCTATCCTGCAGGCCAGGTTGCTCTGCCCACCTGAGACCAGGTTTGGTTTTGCAGGAGTCCTGGCTCCTTTTGGCAATGCTCCTTTAAGAGAAGTTCTTTCCATAAGGGACAAAACCCTCCTGAGAAAACCCAACACCACCTCAAATTCCATTCCTTTGGGGCTGTTACCACTTCCTGGGTTAATCCACGTAGTCCAGGGCTGCCCAGCCCATCTTATGAAAGTTCTCAGCATCTCCATCCCACAGAAGTGCCATTCCCATGCTGTGAATCCCCCATGGGACCAGACTTATCCCACCCAGGGGTACCATGCCCAGCTTGGGCTCCACTGTGGGAAGAGCTGTCTGCCTGGGTTTGCAGAACTGGGCTGTAGCGCCTGGTATTCCCATTCTGGCCCTGAGGCTGCTCCTGAAGACACCATGTCCAGCACAAAGTCATCCCAAGAAATCTATGGCAAAGGCACCATGCTTTGGTGGAAGCATGGAAGAGACCAGGCAGACTTGGGTACATTCTGCAGCCAAGGAGGACAGCAGAGCTTTGGGTGGGTCCCATGTCTCCTGAGACATCCCTTCAGCTCAGAGCAGCTGAAGACAAGGCAGGCAGACTGCTGGATCATTTAGGCTGGAAAAACACCTCCAAGATCATCGAGTTCCACCATTAATACCAGGCTATTTTTTGCAGGGGAAAGACAGTCTGAGTGGGGACATTGCAGCCAGGAGAAGGCACAGGAACTAATTAACTTTATTTATTAGCAAGGTGAAGGCAGGGATCACACTCCGTCCACCCACTGGAGTCCCAAGTAGGTCCCTTACAGACCACAGAGGGCTGAGCACCCTGGTGTTCCTGTGCACTCAGGGAGTCCTGTGGCACCGTGGAGTTCCTCACAGGGACAGAGAGCAGTCACCAGGGGATAGCTTTACCCTCCCAGTTGAGCAGAGTCCCGCTGTGTTTCTCACAAAGGATTGGCAGCACAGACAACAGCCCCCGCACACTTGTGTCCACTGTCAGGTCAGCCTGCAGAGGGCACAACAAGACAGCACCATCATTCCAGGCCATCCAGAAGCACCTGCTTGGCTCATGTGCAGTCACAGCAAGGCTCCTTCCACCCAGAGTGAGCAGAGAGCCATGGGAGCCAGGATACGTCCACTGCGTGGGAGGATGTTTCGGTATCTGCACTGCTGGCTTGGATGGAGGTGGCTTGGGCTGGAAAGCCAGCCACAGGTTTAACCAAACAGGAAGAGATCCCTGCTGCAAAGGGGATGCTTTGTGCAGCCTTCTCAAAACTCCAGTGCTGCAAAACATGGATCCTGCAGGATGAGTGGAAGCTTCATGGACCTGCAGCTTCTCACGGAAGGGGGCACAGGATGGGATGGTCCTGCTCCTCTCCTCCCTGCTCTATCAGATTCAGGTTCTCTGCACACCTCCAGGATGCCCAAAGCTCCTTTTCCCCCTGAACAAGCAGCATGCTTACCCTGATAAGTAGCTGATGCTACTTCCCAGACAGTATCCCCATGTTCTGCAGTGGTCCAACACAGACATGGGCAACTTAGAGCCTGAGAGGCAGCTCATTTTCACATGAATTCCCCCTCCAGAGAGCCATCCTGGCCACCTGAGCCACCTTCTGGATGTTTGTAGGCTTGTGTCCCACCCATGGCTTCCCCCTTTGACCTGCTCAGCCAGAACTCACCTCCTGGCTGCCCATGTCTGTTTTCACCCAGCCAGGGTGCAGTGCCACACAAAGGATCCCAGCTTCTTTGTAGGTCAAAGCCTGGCACACAGTCAGCATGTTGAGGGCAGCCTGGGGGAGAAAGGAAGCATCAGCCATGGGCAGCAAAAGGTCTATGAACCAGGTTCCCTTCCCAATGCTGCCTCTTGGTGAGTGAGAAAAAGCAATGTCAGGTCTTCAAGAGAGCACGTGTGTCTCCCCTGAGAGGGCATGGAGATGCCCTGGAAGCTTGGGAAGTCCCTCCATCTCTTAATCCCAGGTGTTTCCCTGAGATCAGGCCTGGCAAGGGCAGCTCTGAATCCCATGCAGCTCAGGAGCAGGTGCAGGTGACCAGTATCCATACCTTGCTGCAGCGGTAGGAGATGACAGGCTTGAAGAAGGAATCGGGTGTTTTCTTGATGGACCCCAAGATGGTAGAGATGTTGATAATGGCTGCCTTGCTGCAACTCAGGCCCTTTTCTTTGCTCTCCTGAGCAGCCTTCTTCAGCAGATGCAGGAAGGCCTGGGGACAAGCAACCTTGTGGGACACCTGTGCCTCAAACCAGCCCCTCATGGCAACTGCAACCCAGGGAGGGTGAAGAAGAACAGCAGGATGTCAGGAGAGCCCAGGTGTTGCTGTAGTGGCACTGCCTGCTCCCAGTTAGCCCTGCACAATGCAGGGGGCATACAGAGGGCTTAGGCTGGAAGACCAGCCCTAGCCCTCTGTTGTGCAGCCCTGGCAAACTTGGCAAAGCCCTCCAAGATTTCTGTCGTGACCACGGACAGCCTGGGATACTCTCAATTTGGGCAAACTTCATCCCCAGAGCTTCACCCATACCTGGCCCACCAGCATTGGCCCCACTGCATTGGTCTTGTATGTCTGGACCATGTCTTCAGCGTCGACCGTCTCCAGCGAGGCTGTGGGGGTGTAGATGCCGGCGTTGTTGATCAGCAGGTTCAGCCCCATTCCATTCAGCTTCCCCTCCACAACCTTTGCTGCATCGGTGATAGCAGAGGGGTTTGCGACATCTGCAGTGCAAGAGAACAGTCTGAGAGCCACGGGGGTGCACGGGAGGAGAGAGAGGGGAAGATGCTGAGGAAATCCACATGGCCCTTCCTTCCATGGGCACCAGATGGTGCTGCGAAACCAGCTCCGCACACCTGCACATCCCAGCGCATCCCAGCTCATCCCAACACTGCCTCCTCCGTCCCCCACCGGCAGCTGAAGATTCCCACTGGGCAAAGCTCAGCATGGGGGCAAAGCGCTGCCTGTGACTCCTGTGCAGGCTCAGTCCCCAGGAGCCACTATCTCCAAAGTCCATGTCTGAGCAATTTCTGGAGAACCCTGAGCAGTCTCCAGGGGAACAAGTCCCCAAGGGAGCTGTACTGGGACCCACTGTGGGATGGCTCTGCTCCTGCTCAAGCTCTGGGCTGATCTTTCAGCATTTCCACAAGAGCTGCCTTCCTCCCAGTGCCCTCCTGGTCTTGCCTAGGACTTGGGATCAAGGCAGTGCAAGGCTGTGGACACTCAGCTGGGGGAGCCAGGAGCTGCCCAGGATGAGTCTCAAGAATATGTTGGTCCTGTGGCCATGGAGCAAAGAGGCTCCAGGGAATGGGTACTGAGGCTGAAACAAGTCTGGAGAAGCTGGGCTTTTGGCAGCAGGACTTGAAGCAGCTCCAAAGAACTGGATCCCCATGTACAGCCTGAAGGGAGGGAGGGAAGGAGAAATGGGACAAGCATGGCTGGCAGTCACAGATCTACCAGCTCAGAGGCAGAGCACACCTACCCAGCTTTACAAGAACCAGGTTTGGGTGTTTGGATGCCAGATCTCTCAGCTCCTACAAAAAGAGACACAGAAACAATCAGCATGAGGCAGAGGCAATGCCAAGCATCATCCTGGGGTGCCAGCAACAGCCCACCCTGAGGGAAACATCTTCCAGGTGTTATTCAGTGCTTGTGAACAGCTGGGGATCTGCCTTGATTCTCAGGCTTCTCTTAGGTTCCACAAAGCAAGGTGCATGTGCTCAGAGCACAACACGGCCACAACTTCAAGATGCTGTGGTCACTCTTCCAAAGGGTCATCCACAGCCCAGGCAGAGACAAAGAAAGGATGAGAGCAAACTGTGAAGGACCAGCTTACTGGGGAAATTATGTGAACAGGCTGGGGATACAGCCAGAAGTGTCTCCCAGAGGCTGCTGGAATTGAGGTGGAGGAGGAACAGTTGTGAGTGCCAACATCAGATTTGACCTTTGGAGAAATCACATCTGGATAGTCCAATCCCAGATCCACTCTGCTCTGAACACTACATCTCACCCACTCAAGTGAAATTAAACACTTTGCACATTTTTATTGGTTGCTTTCCACCACATGTGGATATTGGGAAGAATGGGTTAAAAGCTGAAGACTGGGTAGGAGAACTGTAAATCATTCAAGTGACTTACAGCTGGGAATAGCCCTTGATAAACCTTGTAAACAGCAGCCTGTGATCCACTAGCATGGATCTTAACAGTACCTGTGTCTCCTGTATCTCTGTACCTGCCTGTACCTCTGCCTGGTGTTGCTTCAGGGATCCCTAACAGAAATAAATTTACTCTTTGTGTTTTAGCCATCGATTGTCCTGGCTGCCTGCCTGTGCCAACTCACACAGTGGAGGATTCAGAAGCTCTTTCCAAAAAGGAAACTTTCCACTTCACCGTTCTAGCAGCTCTTTGCTCTGAGCCTCCAACTATGGCAGGTTTCAGACAAGAGAAACTGAACCACCTTGTTCAATTGTGCCCAAAAGGATTGCTTTTAGAACTAAAAACCTCTTCCAAACATGCCCACAGGAGAAACAGAAATTGGTGGTTTCTTGTGACAGGAACATGGTGCAGGAGAGCTGCTGGCACTGGCTGTAGTTCACCGACAGTTATCACTGGGTTCCTACTCCAGACCCCATGTTCCCACATTAGCCCTGGGCACAGGAAATGATGTAAAATCCATTAATTGGTTTGTGGTGGCCAGCAGATGTTTCTCCTCTCCTGTTTTCCCCAACTGCCTGCCTCAACAGCCTCATACCATCCCAGCCAGAGCTTCCCTCACCCCAACACCTGATCTGGGCATAAAGGGATCACAGGAGGGGCAATGTGGCACCAGCCTGAAGGAACAATACTCTGCCCTTGATGCCCTGTGGTCATGGACTTCAGCAGCACCCTGAAAACACCGCCCTCAGCCTACCACAGCCAGATAAGGCTTAGGGAAGTACCCCTTGGTTAGGAGAGATGCATATGGACCACTTTGTGGGGAAACTGGCTCCAGTCCAGCCCTGCAAAAAGTCCCTGATCTCATCGCTGCCTGAGTCCTGCAAGTTGTGGGAGAAAACAGGGCAAAAATAAGAGACCTGACCTAGCTTTGACCCAGCACCAACCATAGTAGGAGCTGGACACCCCTGGGTTGGTGCCAGGATTCCTCCTGAGATGGAATAATACACACGTGCAAGAAGATGCAGCAAACAAACCAGCTGGAGCCAGGATCTATCAGAGAGGACGTTTCTCCCTGCTAGTATTTCACTGGGACACAGCAAGCAGCGGAAGTCAAGCTATACATAAGGAAAGCTGGAAGCACAGGGAGGCTTTGTGATTCCCTGCATAAGCAACGTGTGAGTCTCTCTCATTTTAGCAAAGTGGAAAGCAGGGGCAGGGGGATCCCACAGCTCCACTGGCCACCACTTTTGGAGATCCCATGTTCTGAACCTCCAGATTTTGCAGAGAGCAGCATGACGCTGCAGAACCAGCCCTGGCAGCATCGCCGCCGCTCGCACCGCCTCAGCCACTGAACCCAGCCCAGCTCGGCCCGTGCCCGCAGCGCATGGGCGAAGCCTTGGCACCGAAGGGCGGGTTCGGGCACATCCAGCACAGCCCAAAATAGCCCAGTGGCGCGGCCCGAAGGGTGACACGGCCGATTCTTCGCGGGCTGCACTTCAGATGACTTTCACACGGGGCAGGGCACGGTGCGAACAGCAGAACCCCGCGCCAGCAGCGAGTTGTTAAGGCCGGTGACAGGGGCCAAGCTTGTGACCGCCGCCCTCCCGGCCCGCACTGACCTGTGCCCGCGGCCCCTCGGGGTCCCGGCAGGTGGCGAAAATCCAGGCGGGGGGTCGCGGCGAGCCCAGCAGCTGCTTCACCAGCTCCAGCCCGATGCCGCGGTTGGAGCCGGTCAGCAGCACAGTATGCACCGCCGCCATCGCCTCCCGGCCCGGCCCGAGCTGCCTGGCGCCGCCTCCCGACCCCGCGGAGCGGGCCCGATGCCCCAGCACCCGCGGGGGGAATGCCTGAGGGAAGGGGGGCTTGTGTGTGTGTTTTGCCTTCCCGCCTAATGTTCAGCGCAAATACAAGAAGTGTGTCCCAGCCCTGGAGTCCCCTTAGGGAGGAGCGAGGGGTCTCGGAGCGAACCGCGAGGCTGAGGGGACCCTCGTCTCTTTCCAAGGGTACTGGGAGAGGGAGAAAGTTTGCAGCAGGTCTGGGTTGGTGTCTTCAGCACAGTAATCTTTGCGCTAGATAAGGGTAAAAAAAACCCCCAAACCAACCCAAACTAAACCCGTGTAGCACTAGGAAGTACCAGCCCCTTCACAGCTGTTTTTATTGCCTGCCCGGAAATGCACGTGGTTTGGCTCTTTCCCTGACCATCGGATACAACAAATCTGGTAAACAAATCGAGCCACGAATATACTCTGAGGCTGTAGCACCTCTCCTATGGAGACAGGCTGAAAGAGTTAGGGTTCAGCCTGGAGATGAAAAGGTTCCAAGGAGACTTTCGAGCTTTTCCCAGTGCCTTAGAGGGAGGACTCCAAGAGAGCTGGAAAGGGATTTTGGACAAGGGCATGGAGTGACAGGACAAGAGGAAATGGCTTCACACTGACAGAGGGCAGGGTTAGAATGGGATATTGGGAAGAAATTCTTCCTTGTGAGGGTGGAAGGTGCAGGTTGCCCAGGGAATCTGTGGCTGCCCCATCCCTGGAAGTGTTCAAGGCCAGGTTGGACAGGGCTTGGAACAACCTGAAGCTGTACCTGCTCATGGCAGAGGGATTGAATGAGATGGGTCTTATGGTTCTGTCCAATCTAAACCATTCTGTGATTCAGGCAGCAGTTGGGGTTGCAGGTGTTTTGGGGGATGCTTTCTCCTCATTTTTGTTGTTGAGTGTCAGGTACCTGGTTCAACAGTTGCACAAAAGGTGTGGTATAAAGCAAGGAAAGGTTTGCTGGCATCTAGGGATGGGAAAACAGGGCTTGAGAAAGATGGAAAACAGAAAATCAGTGTCAGCTGGAGGACAGTGTCTGGAGGTGGCTTGCATTTACCAGCGCTGCTGCCAGGCTGGAGATGGATGTTTTTGTTTTATTTTCAGCTGTGATGTGGACAACCAAATGCACAAATAGCATTAAAATCCCATTACGGTGAGCACATAGCCAGGAGCTCAACAGCAAAGTAATGACTGGGCAGCTCCAAGATATATAAGGACTGTATTTTTTCTTGTTTATTTTCACCCTTATTTGACAAACACAAGGCAAAACATCTCTGCTATTGATAAATACATCAGAAACTAAATATTTGTATCAGTCTGGTGACAACATCAGGTGATTTCTGCTACTTTATCCTGCTCCATGGTGGTTCAAGTACACTGGAGCCTCTGTTCCCCAGTTTGCTTTGGAATATTAAAATGCTTTTAGACATTTTTTTCCCAGAAGTTGGAATTTAATAAAAATAGATCTTTGATTATACTAACTAAATACTAAGAAAAAAACCCCTCATTTTAGCAGATATTTGGATTAAAGGTGCTGTTCTCTTTTTCCTGCCTCCTTCTGTGCTCAGGTCATTAATTCAGTGACTTGTTACCAGAAATGCTGCTCTATGGTCAAGTTTAGCAAATAATGACCGAGGGGTACAAACAGTCGGGGTTTGGCCACCTATTCCACACAGATCCTGCATGCTGCAGGCAAATTACATTGATGAACTCTTCGTGAAAAGTGCGGTTTTGAAAATGCCTTGGAGACAGGGATCCCCGGTGATCTGCTATGCAGAAACAGTTGAAGTGCAGCCACAGCTGAGGGCAGGAGGAGCCTGTTCTGAATGCAAATGTGAACTCTGAAAGAAAGGCAACTCCAAGGATCTGTAATTGAGTACTTCCCGGTGCGGGCATTGTTTGACCCACTTTTATGCTTCTGTTCCCCATGAATAAAATAGAGGATTATCCATTCTTTGAAAACCTTCTTAGTTAAGTGTTGTGAGATTTCCAGCAGGTAATAATGAGAAATGCAATCAAAAAGAACACCAACTAATAGTAATAATAAAACAAAAAAGCCCCAAGGCATATCCAAGTGCTCTGGTTTCACTGCAACAGGCATTGGGAAACTCCTGCTGCCTGGTAAAGCACGAGTCTGATATTGGTGAACTTTGGAGCACTTGAGGGTATAAATCATAGAATCACTGGAGTGTTTTGGGTTGGAAGGGACCCTTAAAGATCATCTAGTTACAACCCTCTGATATGGGCAGGGACATCTTCCACTTGACCTCCCTAAGAATATAAAGAAGTATTTGAGTTCACTTAGCTAAGAATCAAAACTAGTCATTCCTGTTACCAGCTCGTTGATGCTGTACTTTGATTAAAGTTTCTGCACTGTAAAGAACAAAATACATGTGGGCACATCTTTTGCACTGAGCTGATGGATCCATCATAAGTGCTGCTTCAGACACTGGAGTTAGAAAAAAATGCAGTTAGAGGGGGAAACATCTTAATTAAGAAAAAAAGGTAAGCAGAGTTTTTTCCCCTCCCTTTTTCCAAATGTGGTTTGAAACCAGAATAAACAACTATGGTAAGTTTCAATATCTGCTGATAAAATACCAATGCAGTCCATTTTACTCAAGCAGTGTCCGCAGCTACTTACAGAACAGTATGAGTTTTTGCTGTTCACAGACTGCATTTTTCTGCTCAGCTGTGTGGGCAATAGATCACATCATCTAGGCTGGCATGGCATTTTTGAAGTAGCATGATGTTCAGCTTTTAGCTTCTTTGCAGGAAATAGATTTTCAATAGTTCTTTAGATGCCTTTTAATTTTAGCATTGTACTCACTCTTTCATGCTTAAATGTCTTTTCTTAATAAGACTTTATGATTCTTTTCAACTCTTTAATTCCTAAATTAACATTTGCATTATCACTGTATTTATTCCTAAACAAAGATCTGCCTCCTTTTCTCACTTCAACATATGGATATCAAACCAAGGCAGTCACAAGCTGATAATTTAGCCTGTGCCTTGATGTTCTTGAGATGGAGCATATCTGCCATGTGTGACAGCCCATTCTCAGCCATCTCTCAAATCTAATAGCGGGAAAGCAAATTCATCTTGTTTGGTGGTTCTGAGGTCCCTCTTCATGGCATTATGCTGAAGAAGGAAGGATAACATCCATCCTTAGATGATGGCAGAAAAGGAGGTAAGTGAGGATCTGTGCTGTCCCAATGGGTCCTGGCAAAGAGGTTCTATCCTTGTGGTGAACTGCCAGTGCTGCCAGCACTGCTGCACACAGGTAGCTGAGGCACGTTGGCTGCTGTCACCAGGGGAATATCCCCAGAATTCTGAACCCAGTGTAAGGCCCCAGGCTGACACAAGATCCAACACTGTGGCCTGAGGGAGTTTGCATGGACAATGTAAGCATTTTAAATCCTCAGAGTCATAGAATCATAGAATGGTTTGGGTTGCATGGAACCTTAAAGATCATCTCATTCCACCCCCTGCTATGGGCATGGACAGCTTACACCAGACCAGGTTGTTCAGAACCCCACCCAACCTGGCCTTGAACACTTCGGGGGATGGGGCACCCACAGCTTCTCTGTGTAATCTGTACCTGGGGCTCCCCACTTTTATGGGGAAGAATTTCTTCCTAATATCCTGATATCTAATCCTGCCCTTTTGTCAATATGAAGTCATTCGCCCTTGTCCTGTTACTCTATGCCCTTGCCCAAAGGGTCTCTCCAGCTCTGATACAATGCTGGTGTAACCTGGATGAGACTGCTTGGGAAACAGCAAAGCTATGACAAAGGTGCCATGGGAACTTCGCTTGGGAGCTGCAGTTAAGCTCAGGCTCTATCCTCTAGTCCCTGCATCTTTTTGCGATGGGATGTCACTAGTCATGGAATCATATCATAGAATCACAGAATGGTTTTCGTTGGAAGAGACCTTACAGATCATGTAGTTCCAACCCCCACTAGATCACTAATTCTCTTCAGCCCCCCCAAAAAAATGAGTCAGGGAGGGCGGGTACTGCCCAGCTTCAGTTACAGTGCTGGGTCGGTCTCACCTCACCGCTTGATCAGTGGCTCACTCACCACTATCTATTGATTCTTTAGCAAGTGACTCATAGGTGAGGACAGACCTGAATGCATTGTGCAGCAAATAATCGGCTTGATAAATAGCGGAGAGTTTATTTCTTGTTTACAATAGATTAAATGTACTAAAATTAATTGTGCCACACCCTCGTTCCCCTGACAGGCAGAGAAAAGCATGTTTCTCCATGTTTCTGTAAGCAGCACTGTCATTGTGCAATCACCTCAGTGATTAAGAGCACACTTGAGCCTCCAGCAACTGAGGGTGGAAGAAGTGTGACTGCCTCTTGGAAAACTAGCTCCGGATCTCCCCAGTGTGGTGATGTGAAAACAATCCGTTGGTAAAACGTACTGGAGCCTGGGGGTCCTGGGAGAGAAGCTACAGTGACCCTGAGCTTGGTGGTTGTGAGGCTGCACCTTGAACGCTGTGTTCAGTTTTGGGCCACTCACAGCAAGAAAGACATTGAGGTGCTGGAGTGTGTCCAGGGCAGGGCAACGGAGCTGGGGAAGGTCTGGAGCACAAGTCAGATAGAGAGCTGATGAGGGAGCTGGGACGGCTCAGCCTGCAGAAGAAGAGGCTCAGGGGGCCGTTTTCACTCTGTACAACCCCCTGGTAGGAGGGTGTAGCCAGGTGAGGTTGGGCTCTGCTCCCAAGTAACACGTGATAGGATGAAACAGCCTCAGGTTGTGCCAAGGGACGTTTCAACTGGAAATTAGGGAAAATTTCTTCACAGAAAGGACTCTAAAGCACTGGTACAGGCTGCCCAGGAAAGTGGTGGTCTCACCATCCCAGAAGTGCTTAAAAAATGCATGGATGTGGCACTTGGGGACGTAGTTTAGTGGTGGAATTGGCAGTGTTAGCTTAATTGTTGAAATTTATGATCTTAAGAGGCCTTTTCCAACCTGAATGATTCTATAATTCTGAGGACTTTAATGCTCAGCTTAAGGTTTAGACTGTGCAAGAACATTTCAGAGCGAAGGAACCATCCCCTCAGGAGCTGGACCAAGATCCCTTCCAGAGGCTTAGGGACAGCAGCAGTCCTTGTGATGAGGCTGCGCTGCAAGGCAGTGAGGCTGGTTTCTTTCCCCTCTGCCTCTTTATGCCAGGTTGGACTCAGACTCCTGGTGACGCAGCACTTGTTTAAACTCTAATAACCAATAATGCAGTGTGGGGCCCCAGAGCAAAGTCAACATCATAAAGTTAACAGCACCAGAACAGTAGAAGGCCACACAAGTGTGATGACACAGCAAAGACAGGAGAATTAAAAAGTTAATTATTTGGTTTCTGATGCTATCTGGTTCTGAGGCACTGTGGAGGTTTCAGACTGGGGGTGATGGCCCCATCCTCCACCTAGAGGAAGAAAACTATGGAAGTCTATTTGGAGGATTTGGGCTCTGGTACAAATGGCGTCTATTGGCAAGTACAGTTGAGGTCTCTGGTCATTGAAAAGGAACTACTGAAATGATCTATGGAGCTTGAATGCCAGTGCAGCCATCTGGGAGATCCTCAGTGAGAGATCAGTATGAGACAGAGAAGCTGAAAAACTCAAAGGTTTGTACTGCTGGTACATGGTAGGAATTCACAAGGGAAAAGGGCATGTGACCAGCAGCATAATGCTGTGCCAGCCATGCAGATCCCCACCCTTATTCCAAGAGACCGCACAAGGTTTGCTCTCCCACTCCATGGGTCTTTCACTCAACAATCAGGGAGAGGTTATTGTCTTGGAAGAGGCAGGAGCAAGGAAGAGAACATCTGCTCAAGGCCATTGGAGGCACAGCCTGGTACAATGTGCAAAGACCATTGAGCCCACAGGATGCTTGTGAAGGTGTCAAGCCCATCTGAGCCATGCGGCTTTCCACATCTAACCCGCATGCTGCTCCCTCTATCCTCACCCACCAGAGCCCCACCTGGCTTAAGGCACCAGGTTACCCAAGGAAGGCAGAATTTGCCTGGAAAAACAAAGTGATTTTTGCTATTAAGTAACTAGGATTGGTCCCCAGCCAGGACCTATGTCCCGGAGCTCAAAGAGCTAGAGCAATTACTCATCCTGGAGAGAAGCCAAGGGTTGGAGCAAGCCTTGAGTGAGTGGGGTGGGACATATTATAAGGAAATATTAGAGAGCTGAACAAACAGTGAGAGCTGGAGCAGAGGAAGAAGATACAACATGGGAGAGCTTTGTGTCCGCTCCGTTCTGGTGACTGGAGCCAACCGGGGCCTTGGGCTAGGGTTTGTCCAGCATTTCCTGAGGATGCCGAAACCACCACAGTGGATTTTTGCCACCTGTCGGGACCCCAAGGGACAGCGAGCACAGGTGAGACTGGGCTGGGAGGCAGTGGCTGTGCTGGGGGAAAGGAGCACTTGGTGCAGGGGATTGGAGCACTTAGTGCCAGAGGAAGATTGGAACAGGAAGGGGACTTGCAAGGGGTGGGAGCTGCAGCCAGGCACCCATGGCCCAGGTCAGCTGGGCTGGGACACTGTGGGAGCTGCTGTGGCTGGGATGTGTGGAGGAGACAGTGGTACGTGGTATGTGCAGGAGGTGTGGAGTGTTCCACATGCATTGGAGTCAGGGCAGCCTGGGCAGGTGCTGGGCATGAGGAGATGCAGGGATGGAGCTGGAGGGACACAGGCTTTGCTGGGTGAGCCTTGGCACAGCTATTCCAGCCTGTGGGTGCCAACGTCGTGATGCCTCTTGCAGGAGTTACAGAAGTTGGCCTCCAAACATCCCAATGTGGTCGTCATCGCTCTCGGTAGGTTCCCTCTTGACCCAGTTCCTCTGGTGAATGTCTGGGTGCTCATCACAGCCCTGGGAGCTCCACACTGGAGGCACTTGTGGGGGGCAGCTCCTTGGGGGGACACAGGGGACCCCAAAGCACCACAGGGACACTGACCTCCGGTGTGTTGGACCTGCAGAAGTCACCAACCCAGCCAGCATCAAGGCAGCTGCCGCCAAGGTTCAGGAGCACCTGGGGGGCTCTGGGCTGACCCTCCTCATCAACAACGCTGGAATGGTCAAGCCTAAGATGCTTGATGAAGAAACATTGGAGGACATGACTGAGATTTACACGACCAACACAACTGGACCCCTGCTGATGGGCCAGGTGAGTCCCCAGCACTACAGCACAGCTCCAGAAGGATCCCTTCCTATGTCGCCAAGCTGGACACCATAGGGGGTGCAAAGGGCCAGTGAGAGGGGCTCCTGTCACTGCTCTGGTGCCCAATGGGCTCTCAGTTGATGAGAAGCTCATGCAGCCATGGGCTGGAGCTCAGCAGGAGCTGGAGTCTGGCAGAGAAGAGGAGGAAAGATGCCCCTGTGCTGGTGTCAATGTTGCCCACTGTGGAAGGAGCTGCTCCCCTGCCGTGTGCCACATCTGTGTGTGCTCCTGTCCCATCTGTCTCCTTGCAGGCATTTCTGCCTTTGCTGAAGAAGGCTGCCCAGGGGAGCCCGGGCTCAGGGCTGAGTTGCAGCAAGGCTGCCATTGTCAATATTTCCAGCATTGGTGGCTCCATTGCTTCTGCTTTTGGTTGGGAACAGATGCAAGTTGTCGCGTACCGCTGCAGCAAGGTACTGTCACACATGCTGGGGACAAATATGTTTCCTCTGCCTTCTCCCAGCCACAGTTTCCCTTGCTGCCCCCTTCCCCTCCTATCACCATCCCCTTTCCATCTCCCCACAGGCTGCTCTGAACATGCTGAGCAAGTGCCAGTCCCTGGCGTACCGGGAGCACGGCATCCTCTGCGTTGCTCTCCACCCTGGCTGGGTGCAGACTGAGTTGGGCGGTTCTACCGGATACACGGTAGGAATTCCACCAGGACGGACCCATCAGAGCTCCTGTGGTGATT
>VZRN01005095.1:8571-70162 GCA_013397935.1 Dasyornis broadbenti
CTTCCTTCCTTCCTTCCTTCCTGCCTTCCTTCCTTCCTTCCTGCCTTCCTTCCTTCCTTCCTGCCTTCCTTCCTGCCTGCCTTCCTGCCTTCCTGCCTTCCTTCCGCGCCTTCCTTCCGCGCCTTCCGTCCTCTCACTCTTTCCTTGTATTCCACTTGTTATTGATTATCTGCTCCAAGGTAATGCACGTCTCGGTCACTTCCAGGTCTCCACCTTGCACTGCTGGTCAGTGACTGCTCGTGGGGTGTGAGATGAGAAACTTATTAATCCATTTTCTTTCTGTCTCAAGGAGACAGAGATACTTGTTTGACAGAACAGCATTTCTGAATACATCCTCACAAAACACGATAGCCAGCAGCTTTTCATTTTTCCTCAGATTCTAAACTAAGCAAAACTGGTTCCAAGTTGTATTCTTGGCACAAGGGCAATCCAGCAGTTTGGTGAAAATTCCTCTAGGGATGATGTACAGTTAACCAAGCAACACCTACAAACTTCCAGAACAATGTTTTCTGTCAGCAGTTATGATGGGCCAGATCCAACTTGATTAGAAACACGTGGGCACACACTGGGCATCAAGAAAGAAGCAAGGAAACTTCTGGAAAGCTGCATGGATGAAGGAGGATGGATTTGGCCCCAGATACAGAGATGGGCTGACACAGCAGGGTCAAACCATGACCATTGTGAGCCCAGCAACATTAAGCAGGAAATTCATGTGAACTGGAGCTTGAGCCCTCTTTTACTTTCCATGTAAGCACAGTCACAACGTGTTTATACTGAAACTTGGTAGAGATTCCTTCAAATTGTAAGTACTAGAGGTGAAGTTAATCCAGCCAATATATTGCTTGCAGCATTTCATTTTTTTCGAAGTACCAGCTTTCCTTTTACAGGATCTCATAAAAACAAAACAATATGTTGCTCTCTTATAGATAACCTAAAAGCAGCAGCTGGTGAAGTAGTCCCAGTGTCCAGATCTACATTATATCTTTGATGTCTGGTTCCCCAGCACAAATATTTCTGCAGAGCAAGACATAATGAAAGTTTATGAGCTTGTTAAGGAACTGACTATTACAAAGAACCATGCTCATTTTGACTCTATTAGAAACACAAGAAAAATAATTTGTCACTTTCCTGTGACTAGAGGGATCTCAGGGAGAATCTCAGATAAGACATCAACACTGTCGGTGATTACTCAGCCTTTTTTCATTACAGTTTATAAAGCCTTGAATAAGAAACCCATTTATACTGGCATTCCAATCCTGAAAATGCAGCTTTACAAGACCCAGCTGTGGGAAGGACATTTATTTCCACTTTAGAGATGAGGCAAGTGAATCATGGGTGACGGGTGACTTGTACAAGTTCACAGTAAAGGGATTTTGGCACACTGTGCATGACAATGTAACAATACCAATAATAATTCTAGTAAATAGAAAGCCTGGGTTGCCCTACTGGGCCATAGCCTGGAGATTTCTCCTATTCTCTCTCAGCTGTTTCTGTTTGGTTTCTGTTTTATTTTCCTAAACTGAGCATAATGTAGGGGGGAAAAAAATCTTCTGTCCTTGGAATCTAAAAGCTTTTTGGAAGTGTACAGCTACTGGATGATGTTTCTATCTGGCTGATATTTAATACATTTTTTCTGTTGTAATTGAGAACACAGTCATGCTGGAGGATAAATTCCAGCGATGACATTGCAATAGTTTGAGTGTTTTCTCCATTATGTGTCTTTACAACAGAGATAACCTTTTGCTTATTGAAATACAATTGCATAGGGAGATAGTTGTTTTAAAAAAGAATTAACAGTACTAGCAAACATTTTGCAGGGACTTTCCACAACAATCTGGTTTTATGTCAGCTTCTCTAGAGCAGAGCATCATTTGTACTATAAAATTAATTGAAAATCGAAAATGGAACAACAGGAGATCTTTACTTTTCTTATAGCACATTCCTGGTATTTTCTGCAGTACAGAAACTCCATTTAAATGCCAGTGATTTCTTTGTCAGCAATTATCCCACATCAATATTAGGATTCTCTCACACTCATCTCACTCCATATATTGATACAGGAAGATATTGATATAGCTGTGATAACTGTGTATCAACAGATGTGGTGTTGTGTATTGACAGATATTCAGAATTATCGTGTTATAGGCAGGATGTGGCAGGATGTGCCACTGCAATTATTTGCTTTCAACCAATCCTCTCCCTAGCATATTATTAAATTAAATGAAGTATTAATATGTTATTACGCTGAAACAGTGGTATAAACTTGTTTTACTTTGCTACATTGGAGAGCAGATCATGGCGCTCCATGTTCCTTTTTTCCAACAGCACCCACAAGGTCCACTTCTGAGTTCCCCAAAAAGATCCGGTCCTGGTGTCTGACCTTCTGAAGACTCTTCCTTTCATGGAGAGACCCTTCAATTTCTAGCATGAGCTCTGTCATCATTTTTCTCTGGCCACCCTTTCAACCAAGGTTCCAGCCACCATGCTCCTCATGAACTTACATGGCCACTGTTCATTCTGCTCACTGAGCGTATTTGACAGGGATAGGTCCCAATCCTTTGTGGTAGTGGTTTCCTCTCCTGGTCTAACATTATTCAGGACTGGAGATTAGCTGTCAGAAGCTAATCTCTGGGATTGTGTTCTGGGAGTTTGTTTTCCTTTGAGTCAGGCATCACTAATCAGACCGAGCGCATCCTCCCAGGCTGTATTAAACAGAAATCTCTAATCCAGAAAACATTTCCAATTTTAAGACTAATTAAGTGTCATAATGTCAGCTAGGGTAAATAAAGCACAAAAGGAAAGAAATAAGCTCTGGGAGTGGAATGTGCTTTATTGAACACACATCCAGTACTCCAACCATGGCTGTCACTCAAGAAGGCATCATCCTGTAAACCAGATCAAAAAAATCCCCACTGAACTGAAAAGGCAGAGCAACTCTTCAGGTGGCTTAGCTGTCGCTTAAAAACCAGCTTGCAAGCCTGTGGGCTGACACTAGTGCTGGAAGGCAGTGAGGGTTTGAAGCTCACAGATACAGTCTTCTCTGGACTTCAGAAGGATCAAGATCAGATCCTGAGAGCTCTCTGCTGCTGCCTAGTTTTCCCTTGCAAAGGAAAAGTAGTCTCTTCAGGCATATTTCTTCACTTTTTAAAAGGTTTGCAAAATATTCAGGCATTGTGAGTGATTTCCATCCCAGGTATGGCTGTGTCATTCCAGTCACTGCACAGCTGGAGTTTTAAAACTCTGCCAGTACAAGAGTTGAATTGTACTGTGTATAAACATCATGTTTATTAAATTTCTTTTTCTTTTGGCTAGCTGTTTGGTCTTAAAAAGAGATAAGGAAAAAAAAAGCTTGCAAGAAGTAAACAGGTTGAGAAATGTTATGTAGTCATTCTTAGTTAAAGAAACTACAGCTATATGTGTCTTCAATCTGGCTTTTTCTGCCTTTCCTCATCTTAAAAATATCTTGTGTGGTAGTATAAATAATGAGCAGAAGGGAAAGTGATGCTTCATGCAGGAGGGGAAAAGCAGCAGTTTAATCATGTTCAAACACAACTCTGGAGAATGAACGAATGTTCCTCCATGCATTTCCAGGCTTGAACAGGATAGACTGAGTCCGTGGGGATTTGTGTTTCAGACCTTGGTGTCAGTATGCATTACTGTGGGCTTTGAAAGATGCTCTTAAAATGTTTCTAAATAACCAAATGGAGCAACCCTCTCTAGCGTGATAATCTGTGCTGTTATTACCACAACTCCAGCAGCAGGGAAAGAGGGAAGGGAGCAGAACTCTCTCCCAGCTGTGTCCCAGAAATCCTTTGCTATAATAAGCAATTAACATCAGGTTTAATCTTTCACAGTATCAGGAAGATAGATGACGGTGTAACATCTGCATGTGTTTTAGATGTGCAGTGCCTGTACTTTTTGTATCCAAACAAGAGGAACAACTGCTTTTGAAGGCAGTGGCCAAAACAAATGGCATTAAGGTATTGTGTAGGATTTCTCTGTGCTTGGATGGCACAGTGGAAAGGGTCTCTGACACAGCTCAGTAGCTAAAGAATGTGCTCAGGCTTTGTTTAAACAACATAGGAAGACGGGTTCACTTTTTTCCTGTAATGAACATGAAGCATTAGGCATGTGGCACTACATTCTGCTGCTGTTGTGCAAAAGGCACAGCCCTTGGAAGAAAAAAATCACAGATTTTTTGTATGATGTAAACTTTAATAAACTCTTCAGAAATCTCCATTTTTGCCCGCCTGCCTTTCAGTGACTGCATTTAAACTAGTGTTCTAGGGCCCTTTAATGCAAAAAAGCCTTACTCCTAGGATGGCTCTTGCAAAATTCATGGCTGGTACGATTCCATGCCCTTATGACATGACAGTAACATCCATTTGTATCAGTTTGGCACCATGTAAGTAGGTCGCACGATTACGATGAAGTTAAAATTAATTTTGCCTTTCGTTAAAGGGTAATGGAACAGTTACCAACTGATTAAGGAAAACATTAGCGAGTACCATTTTAATTGATTTGAATGCATGTATGTTTTGTATTGGTTTAGTTTGAGGGCATTTTTAAACAAATAGCACTGTCATTGTGAGCCTTAATTAGATAATAAATTAATAGATAAATGGATTAGAAAGTTCAGTATGGCTTTCACAATTGCTGCTAGCGGCATAAAAATGAGGTGCTTGGTATTAGCAATGCTAATAAATGGCCTAAGGAATGCACTTGGGAAGAATGATGATGTGGTAGCTGAGTGACATGTGAGGACCATGGTCTTTCCTTTGCCCACACCTATTTTGGAAAACAAAGGTGCTCCTGTGCTTTCTTAGGAAAGATAACAGTGGTGCTGATCTGGAAGGGTAAATATGTCAGTTCCCTTAGTGCACCTCAAAGCCTGCAGATTTAATGTGGGATTCATGAAAAATTCACTAAGCACACAGGACATCTTCCAGGGGTTAGGCTGCACAACGATCAGCTCAGAGATCTGACGAGGAAAAAGGCTCAGTATGTGCCAAGTATATTCAGTAATGGGAAAACTGCCTAACAGGGAGGGAAGTCTGGATCAGTTGGGCTGGATACAGAGTTCATGAGAATCATTAGCATCTTTCTGAAAAAGAGCGATTTGGTGGATGTTGTGCTGCTTATTTAATTCCATGAGGCAGTAAATCAAGCCATATGGCTCTTGGTGCTGTTCAAAGAGGTAGTGACAGTAACTCAGATAACAGAGTGCTGCAGGTTGGAAAGTGATGCAAATAATCACTGGCATGAGCCCAGGCTGAGTGTCAAATACCTGAAATTAGAAAGTTGGAAGACCACTTTGGTATGGATTGAATGTTATGCAGCTTGCCTGAAGACACAGGGTAACTTAGATTTGTTATTTTTTGGGTTGATTCCCCTCAGATATAACTGCCTACTTCAGGGGTGGCATTAGCCTGCAGCACTTGGTCACCATAATTAGAGCAAGTTCGCAGAAAGGGTTTGAAGCCTGATTTATATTAAAGTCACTTTTAGATTCTCAATGGAGTAACAAACAACAGCAACTTTCTGCAATAATATGTACTGGGTGGCCAGTACAGCAGAAACATGAATATTACTGAAATATCTTTAGCACATAGAAAAATTTACTTGGAAAGGCTTTATTCCTATTTTCTTAATGCTTTTTATGTAATTTCTTCTGCTAGTCACCTGAAGCTTGACTTTTTATGCAGATGATTTTCAAGGCAAAATGAACATCTTCAGCAATCAGATCAACCTTTGATAGAAATTAACTATGGTGACAAACATCTTTTCTTATACATTTCAGGAGCATTCAGATAGATGGTTACTTTTGTGCAAAGATTTAAGAACTTTGTGTAGAGCATTCTGTTGCTTTTGTTAATGAGAATTACAGTTCCATATCACTAAAGGCCATCTTGATAAAAAGTGAGTAGTGTTTTACCCCCTCGGCTACATCACTTGTCTTATCAGTCTACCTAGACTGTAAATCTGCATTCAGAAAATACTGCAAATACTGTACAGCATTTTGTGTGGTCCATAGACCTTATCACTTGAGTAATTTAAAGCCTATCAGAGTGAAGTACATGATAATATATGAGGATAATGTCACACCTGATCTTAGGTAGGAAGAGGTAAACAAGATGCTAAATGGTCTTTTTCACCTCTGGTTTTCAATGCTGGAGCCATTTGTCATCTGTTAGGTTGTTTAGCAAGTTTCTAATTAGTATCTTTTTCAGTCTCTTTCCCACTCAAAGGGCTCCTATCCAAAGAAAATCTAAAGATGGTCAGAGATAGTAAATGCATTACACTGGGTTGCTACAGAAGCTCACATAACCCCAGTTCTTTGCCAGCCCCTTGCATGTCTGTTGTAAACCTTAAAGTCCTGCAGCCATGCACAGCACTGCTGAGGCCAACCATTAATGCACAGGAAAAGTGTCCATGCCTGAACTGCTTCGGATGGGCTCGGTGCATGGACAGACAAACCCAGGTCTTACTGCAAAGGCTACACCACTGTATTTATTGACATTTATCCTGAGATTGTCAGAACAACAGGGAGAGTTCTCAGCCTTAGAACCCACTCGAAAAGCCAGTCTTTTTAGAAAGCAATGCGATTTTAAGCCAGGCTAAAAAGGAAAGAGAGCAGAGTCAGCAGGAAGAATGCAGCTGCCATTACACAATCAGGATCTGGAGAAATGTGGAAATCACTGAATCATAGAATGGATTGCATTGGAAGGAA
Organism: Dasyornis broadbenti; assembly: GCA_013397935.1. Lineage (NCBI taxonomy): Eukaryota > Metazoa > Chordata > Aves > Passeriformes > Dasyornithidae > Dasyornis > Dasyornis broadbenti. The sequence goes on from VZRN01005095.1 coordinate 15,302, forward strand.
TCTTTAAAGCTCATCTTGTCCAACTCTATCAGGTTGCTCGGAGCCTCATCCAACCTGATCTTGAGTGTTTCCAGGAATGGGGCATCCATCACCTCTCTGGACAACCTGTATCAGTGTTTTACCACCTTCAGCATTAAAACTTTTTGTCTTCTGGTTTTGGATTTTATTTAATTTCTTTCTGTTTCAAGTGTGTAGCTGGGATGGTCACCCATTTAGGCCAACTCTCCATCACTGTACTTCTGCTCCTCTCTTGAGCCTTCACTTCCAAGAGTGTTGAATGGCTGCCAGGCAAGGAGGCTGTGGCTTGCCTCTCTGCAGGCTGCCTGCAAACTTCTGCATAAAGCAATTGAGCTGGAAGAAAGTGGACTTGTCAAAAAGGAGAAAAACTGAGGAAAACTTTGATCAGAGGTTAGTCTCCAGAATCAAAATGACAGCAAGCTTCATCAGCTTTTTAAAAGGCAACAGAAACAACACTGGACCCCTTGTGAATAAATTGCTAGCACTGTTTCACATATAGCAATGTCTCTTGTCACTTCTGCTGAAATTTATCTTTAGTTGGGCAAGTATGTTGCCTTGCAATGCCATAAGGAATATGGTGGGATAGGCATTGTTCTTTTGCCATGCTTCAGACCTGAGTTCTCTTGCAGGCTGTGTAAATCAGCACACATAATATAGCCACATATTGAGCTTTTGAGTGCCACATATGGCCACAAGCTGAAATTTCTCAGAAATTGTCTTCACACACTTCTGAAATTCCTTCCTCCCTCCTCTCTATCCCTGATTCCAGAAGAATGACTTGGCGCAATTTCCTGTTCTTGTAAGAGCTCACCTTTTTTTCTACATACCTCGCTTTCTACCACTAAAACTCATGTCCTGGGGGAAGGATCTGCACTTTGCATTCAGCTGGTAAAATAGCCAGTTTAGTTTAGCAGATTTTTGTTTGGTGTGAATCCCTGCATTGTACATACCTGTTTCAAACACTGTGGAAAGAAACGTTTCCCTTCTGGAAAGGAGTATTTGTTTGGCCTTGCTGACATTTTAATGCATGCTGGTGTTCAAAACCTATTAAAAAGAAAAAATAAAAGAGGAAAGGGAAGGGGAAACAAACAACAAACAAACAAAAACTCCTTCTTGTTATTTAAATCCCTGTTCACGCTTTGCAGTTTAATATTCTTTCTACAAGAGATTGACTCAGAACCCTAAATCAAGCTGATTGTACAATACACATATTAAAATCTACATTTGGGTCAGAGAAATCTGTGTTTACTTTGAAACACAGGACAGAGCACTGAAGCAGAATAATCATGGTTCAGCCTGTAGGTCTTTTCCATTTCTAATGCCTTAGACTCTGTGAACCATCGACTAAGTATTCATGTTTGGGCCGTTCATACAGTTGTTGCTCTTTCGAACCTTCCTTCTTTGCTGCAGGGGTCAACAACATTGTCCAATTCACTGATCTTAAAACACTTTTTGTGCTTCAGGACTTGGCTTACGCTTAAATTTACATATTCCCCACTGTGCCAATGGAGCAGAGTCCCCATCACTGCCATTTCTCTACAAGAACCTGCTCCTTCAATGGGCCACCACCATGTGTTTTGATAGGTTTCGCTAAAGATTAAAACATCGTCCTCTGTGACATGATTGAATTGGAAAATCCTGAGTGTTAGGAATAAACCATATCTGAATTGGTCCTTCCAGATTTGGAGACTTGATCTAAATTTTGGATGCATCAGGTGTATATGTTCACAACCCTGTGAACGGTTTGGTACAAAAGTCAGGAGGAGGAACTTCAGAAGTGAGTATTCTCTTCAAGAAAGTGGGAAACTTTTTTGCTCTATATTTATAATAAGAAAGCCAAACAAATGCTTAAGAAAGAAATTGTTTAACTTGTGCTTAAACCTGGACAGGCAGTTAAGTTCCCAGCACTCTTTATCCAATCTCTGTCTAAGATTCCCTCTTACTGGGAATCTGCACTCACTGAACCAGAACTATTTAAACATCTTCCTGCAAACATCCCATTCCCTCATTTAACCCTAATAGCAGACCTCACCTATTCTGCAAATAAACACAGGTCTCAGTTGTCTGAGGGAATCTTTACACCTAATATATTCATTTACCATGTGTACATTTGGCTCAGGTTGGAATATGCTGGGTTTTGGAACAGAAGCGGCATGGGTATTTTCTGTGCAGCAAACACAGGTCTGGGAACTGGTGCTGAGATGACAGCTCTGAAAATTGATGATTTGCCTTAATACACAAAACAGGACAGGTTATGATGAGATAGTGATGGACTAGGAGATACCATCTTAATCTTTTGGGTCCCGTGGAGAGGTGATAATTTCTGGTCATCCTCCGTAAACACAGACTTGCAAACGGGGATCAGGACAGGGTTTAACGTCCTACCAGGCTGTTACCTTTCCCATCACATTGTGTTCACATTCAATTGTCCCAATCAGCCAAACAAACCTCCTGGGAACAACAGTATGGGCACACAGGCCCCTGCAACTCCCCAAAAGAGCCCTGGTCATGGGGGTGTCCTGCCCTGCATGACTTACATTGTGTCCTTCCAGAAGGATTCGTTGCTATATTATTTTGATAAATGAGGCAAAGCAGGGCGATGGCATGGGCTTTTTCGAGCTGAGATGTGGCTAGAAAGGGAAAAGATAAACTTGTAGCTCTTACGGATTAACTTCTGGTTTCTAAGAATAACATAGATAAGGCAGTCTCAATTAGATGGAGCTTAAAATCACATAAAACGAATCTGAGACGGAAGAGATTGCTGTATCTGAAAGAGAAGTCGCCACTGTTCTTTAGATAAGCTCCCAGATTTTCAGATGAGAAAAAATAAATATTGCAAAAAAACGGTTTCCCTACTTAACCTTCCCAGCCAAACCCAAATTACCTACCATCAGAAAAAAAAAAAAAAGGCAGCCCAAACACAGGGATGGTTTCACCACAAATCCTTCTACTTATTCTCCTACGTGTTTTTTTAAAGAAAAACTATGTTAAAAGGTTGCCCTTCTCCGTACATTTGGGACAGCTTTGGAACGGTTTCCTCACTTTTTAAACAAAACTAAAGGTTCAACCAAAAATTTGCAAGTAAATCAATCTTTGATAACACAAACAGGCAGAGATGTCTTACCCCAAACAGTCTGCACAAAAACTACGTCTGCTTTTTATCTGTCATGGAAGTAGTTTATTTTTATAAATGCTAGAATTCACCCACAAAAATAAAGCAGGGCAGCATCTCATCATGACTCTGTTTCCTCAGAGGTATTTCCTACAAGGTGCTGGATACACTTTCTATATGATAAGCAGCTATGGCTGTGTAATTACCGGTGAGCAGGTACCAGTTCTGAAGGTCATGCTGACAGACTGCATGTCCCTTGCACAGCTGCTTCTGTTTAACATCCCTAATAAAGGGAGGGAGACATTTGATTTTCATCAAGGTTTAAGAAACACCATATCTACAGAGGCCGGACATTTTCCTTCACACTTCATCAGGAAACTTTTCGAGATGGAAATGCAGGACTGAGCAGTTTATCACAGAGATGACCTGATTTTGGCAAGCCATGGAGAGGTCACAGGCTTCCCCACTGCCACTACGGGAAAAGTCTTTTATCCTCAAATACAGCAGAAGTCAGCTAGTATACATCTTCTGGGCTATATTTTGAGACAGCTGTAGGGTTTTTTATTCTTTTCATAGTTCTTACTACAAGTTTATGACAAAAGTGTATATGTTTGTGGAGGGATGGCTCATTTCTTCCCTTTTCTTTTTCTTTTTTTTTTTTTTTTAATTTAAACTGCTTCTTTATAAAGGTCACTCAAATCCAGAGTAAAAGAGGATTAATTACTAACAGCCATAATTTAGAGACAAATTACCCTCTTGATATTTTGGCTGTCCAGGATACACCATGTAAAAGCCATCTGTCTGACAGAATGACACAGGTGACTGCAACCTACAGTTGTGTTCAGCATTGCTGTGCTTCATCTCCCCTGAAGAATGATGAGGAGTTTAATATATTAATAAGAAAGGGTATAAAAATAATGCTATACTTCTACACAACTTTGCTCATCCAAACAAGCCAGGTTGTTTTTCTCTTAGCCCAACTGGTCAAAGAGTTATTCTACAGGGACACACACTGATTTCAGTGGAGTTGTTCACAGAATAAATGTACCTCTGCATGAACACAGCCAACAGGAACTGAGATACTTTGGTTTCCAGCCCCCTCTTTCCCTGGGTCTCATTACATAGTACCTTACGCTATTAGTAATTCAATTAAAATCAATAAGAATAGTCCATGTGGGAAATGACCTTTGGTAATCAGCTCTGTCAAGGCGTGATACACATTTTGTTCAGGTGCTCACACTTGTCAGTGCTGGACTTCAAACTCAGAATTGCAGAAATGGGCCTCCCACCCAAGCCCTTATCTAGCAAAGTGCGTAGGTACCTTGAAAGATCCGAATCTCAGTCTGGTTTATACTTCTCTAGAGGCCTGACGAACCTGAGGGCTTGTATGTGTCATGCAGCAGTGCCTCAGGGTTTTGTGATGGCTCTAATCTGTGCTGGCAAGTCTCTTTAGTCTTTGGAAATCCTAAAGAGGCTTTTTAAGGTCAGGGACACACCATGGAAAGGTGGCTGTGAGGAAGCATCTCATTTGTATCTATGCAGCTTTTTCATTTCCAGAGCTGACATGTCTGAAGCCAGCAGTGTGTGTCTCTATCTCCTGAGAGTCTCACAGACAATTTCTAAGCCTACTCCATCAATCTTACATCGTAGCTACAAATTTTTGTCATGTGGCTTATAAATACATATAGATTTCCTATAGCAGATTTTTCTACCTACAAGTCTTTTTACAGAGACCATGTTTTTTGTAACACAGTTACCAGATAATATCTCTCTTCAGAGGTCAATCCTAAATATACTCACTTCACTTTATTATTCATAGTGGCTTCTCCTTGATTTCTGCCAAGTTCAGACTCTGGGACAACCTCAGATGCTCACTGTACTATTGCTCCAGTCTCCTGAGACCCCACCTGCAGTGCATCCAGCATCCAGCTCTGGGCCCCTCAATATAAGAAGTACGTGCACCTGTCAGAGCAGGTCCAGAGGAGGCCAGGAAATTGCTCAGAGGGTTGGACCTGTTCTATGGAGACAGGCTGACAGAGATGTGGTTGTTCAGCCTGGAGAAGAGAAGGCTCCAGTAGAACTCAGAACACTTTCCAGTGCCTAAAGTGGCTTTAAAAGAGCTGGAGAGTGACTTTTGACAAGGGCATGGAGTGACAGGACAAGGGGTAATGGCCTAAACTGACAGAGGGCAGCTTCGGACAACATATTAGGAAGCAGTTTCTCACTGTGAGGGTGCTGAGGCATAGGCACAGATTGCTCAGAAAGTTGTGGATGTCCCATCACAACTGGGAAGTGTTCAAGGCCAGGCTGGATGGGTCCCTGAGCAATCTCATCTAGTGGAAGGTATCCCTGCCCATGGCAGGGGGGTTAGAACTGGTTATTCTCGAAGGTCCCTTCCAACCCAAATCATTCTATGATTTTATAATTCTATTGCCAAGATGCAGTCTTTTAAGAAAGAACTAAAATAACTGTTGAAAGAGTTCATATGATTCTTTTATGGAAAGGGAAAATAATAGGAAAAACTTGTCAGACAGGAAGAGTTTAGGTATACAAAACACCTGGCTAGACATTAATCAATGTGGTGTCTTCTTTAACACTTCTCATGCTTTCATTTGGGAATAATATACAATTCTGCTTGCTATTGCAAGACAGTTAATTAGCATCCATAGATTTATAACTAGGATTTTACCGAGTAGCTGATAAGCTGGTATTACTAGTGTTCATTTCACTATAGTTCTAGTCACTTTTGAGATGAAGGCAGGTTTTATTAAAACAGACCTTTCACAAAACACATCTATTCATTGTAGATTTCTATTAAACACCAAGGCATCCGGGGCAGATTGGTTTAATTTGCTTTCTTTTCAGTCTCGATGCCACTTTTAAAAATAATACTAAAGTATCTTAACTTTATACATAGAACTCTATGGTGAGAATCAAGGGAAGTGGTGTACTCTTATCTGACATACTGGAAGATTTTGGCCTGGTAGCTTGGTTGGTCATCTGTTTTTCTCCTCTAAGAAGCAAACTTGCTTCTGCCAATCAGTTTGTCAGACATATTGTGCTGCTGGACAGATTTGGAAATTGAGTTTGGATTTTTAGTTCCTTCCAGTGATTCCTAAGGCCTTGGTGAACAGGTGGCAGAAGAAGATGCTATTATTCAGAAACTGTTCTAATCAGTTCTAGAGATTTGCATAATGCAACAGGGATTTGCAAAGAAAACCTAAGCCTCAAGGGCATGTGCATATCACTTGCCAGGGATCTGAAGGGAGCAATTCCTGCCTACACAGCAATGTGCAGTTTGCTGGATGTATCACTGCTTTATGAATTTTAGCACTGGCCGTGGTGAAAAAGACTGCTGAATTAATGAACAAATGAGATTGGGAAAATAGAATGGTTTGAAAAGCACTGTTCCAAAAACTATAATCCCAGTTTCATCAGTCCAGTTTTCCATTACATGGTTTAACAACCTCCTTTTACTATTGGGAAGGATAAAATGGGAAGTGTAAAGAAGACATTCATTAATCCATCTCTTGGCTGACTCCACAGCTTCCCAGCAACAGTAAGTAAGAAAGAAGAATGGATCATAAAAAAAACCTCTCCTGTTCCTCAACAGACCTTTGCCCACAGCAAAAGCAGACATTGAATACTGTTTACTTTAAAAAAAAATAAGTAAGAATTTTTACAATGGCTGGCCGTGGAATTCTGAAATTATTTTAAATGTACCTATTTCTTCAGGAAATGCAGAAGTTAATGACTTAAAGAGCTGTTTTCACAGTTAGGGAAAATCCATGCTTGTTTGAGTTTAAAACTAGCATTTGTATATAATCAGACACAACTGCTTTCTCTACATAAAATGTTACCCCTTCCATTTTCCACCTAGCATTAACAAAAGCAGCAGATATGCCTGTTGCTGTGGAGATTTTGAGCCACAGACCAATCTCAGTTCTTCTACCTGACTTAACTCACAAGTCACAGCAGCTGAAGCGTTTTCCCCATGAAACATTTTCTGAACATGCATATGTTTTATTGAGTAAACCAGATGGAAAACCATTTGCACAGCTATGCTTTCTCATCCTGTGGGTCCAATGGCCAAGTTCATCACAATTATTTCATCAATTCTCTTTCTGTATATCTTATTTTGCAATGCCATACAAAACCCTCACGTCTTTTTGTCTCTTCCCCATATCCTGTAAGTTTTCTCTATTAGCTCCTGGTGGTCTTCACCACTCTGCTCACAGCAGATTTAACTTCTAGTGACACTGTGCAATTTGTGCTTTTAGAGCTCAGTTCCTCATTTGTTCAAAGTAGTCCAAATGGCCTTTACTCCTGTTGATCACATGGATGGCATCAGTGATAGGGTACAGCAAAGCTCAGAAATTAAATCCACACACGAAGTATAGATATGTCCATAAATGGACACATTCAGATTCCTGACCTTTTCTTTTTATTTGTGCTGCTTGAGACCTGTGTTAGATTTTGTTATGTTTCAAATAATAGGTTTATTTCATGTAATTCACATCACGTTTTCACATCTTTATATTACTGGATATCAGGGCTCCCCACCAAAACTAGAACGATGTAGAGAAATTTGTTTGGTGCGCTACTACCAGAAGAGCTTTAAATGATTATGTTACCAATACAGTTATAAAATCCATGTTGTAGGAGAAAGCTATTTCTCAAAATAAGCCAGAAAACATCTGTATGTCATTTCAGACCTTGAAATATCAGCCTAGTGGCATATTTTTGTAGGTGTGATAATCTGACGAGTTAGTCAAGAAAACACTTACAGGCACAGGTAGAATCTTTTATTAGAAGTGATACACTTGGAAAAACAGACAAGCTTTCTTCAAATCTGAAACAGGAGCAGCAGACTTTGCAGCTAAGTGCAAGTTTAAAGAAATTGCCAAGAATTTGTAACAGAGCTTGTATGAGTGTATATATTTTTGCAGGGTAAATGGCACAGAATAATGGTGATCTGAAGCCTTTTGTCTGTACGTGTGCATATGTGTGTGTGAGAGAGAGAGAAAATTTTAATATTCACACCAGAATGACTATTTTGATTCTGAAGTAGCTTTATTGCTCCCTGATTCCAGAGACTCTTCTTTCACTGACTGGAAGGCAGAAACACTCGAATAGCACCAGGTGCTGGTTAAGCTACCTTTGGGAACATGCATAACAAAAGTCATGAGCATCTAACAAAAAGGAAATGTCATGCCTTTTCACATTTATCTTTGTATCAGCCTCAGCTTATAAGAACACATAAAGGGAAAGGAAAAGATAAAAGAGAAAAACCAGAAGACAGCACAGTTATTGTGGATCAGCAGACAGATCCAAGCAGAAATGCCTTTGAAATAGCCTTAGATAAGGAATGCCTTCAGGAACCTTCAGATGCAGAACAGTTTGTCAACAGCACCTTTACCTGTCTGTGGCTAGAATCCCAAACGTAAATGACTTTTACTGTAGTTTCTGCATAAACTGAGCTATGACGGGTAGCCATGAGCTTTTGTTTTTCTTAAAGCATCTCCAAATGTGTGTTGTTTTCCCTTGGGCATGTGGTGGGTTAGTTTATGCCCAAAGGCACAGGGAGAGACAGTTTATTTTTTCAGACAAGAACACTAAAAATACAAATCATCCTTTTAGTAGAAAGTGTTCAGGTAACTTTTGATAGTTTAAGATGCATTTGGAAATAATATATGTTTATGATTATGTCTGTTAACAATTTCAAGCATTACCTGTTAGGAATACCTTTGTGTGTTTGATTATAGAAATAAACACACCAAAATCCACTTACTGTCTTCACTATGAGCTCTGGTTTGTCTGTACCTATGAAAAGAATCAACTCCAAAATAACAAAAAAACCCCTGACATGCTGTATGTCAGGGCCTCTTACTTGATGACTTCAGCATTTCAGTTTAAGAAAGGAAAGGTGAATTCTGGTTCTTTCCTCTAAGGATTAAAGTCTGCAAATTGTGGCTTTTATGCATACTTAATCACACATAACTTGGGAGTCTAAGAAACCTAGTGAAATTTGGGAAACCTGGTCCCAAAGAGTTTGGGAGAAATCCAGTCTATACGCTATATGCCATCCAAATTTTGCTTTTTGTACTTTGTGTGTGGAAGTGGAAGTGGAGGAAGGTAGATGGCTTTGAAGATAAGCAGAGGAAATTCTAATCAACCTATCATAGGGAATCCCTTTCCACCTGGACTAGGCACGGGAAACTTGAGTGTCTCCTATGGGTTTTCCTACATGAATTTCTTTTAAGTCTTCCAGTGTAACAAATAGGGAACGTTTGAGTGTCAGTCTTTCAGGCCATCTTCTGACAATGAGTATGTGATGATAACATTGATCTCTCCTAAAATAATTTAGGAACTGGAGCCTTTCCCCAAGAAGTGGGAAGCCTTGATTCTAGGCTCCACTCAGTTTGAGTGGTATTAGCTACTTTTTGGCCTTTTGAGAGTTTAAGGGGGCTCTTTATCTCAGCAAGGTTGTGCAACAGACAGGTTTCTTTCTCCAATAATACTCCTTTTAATGTTAAAAATCAGGGAACCAGCAGGTTAAGTAGAAAGAGACTTAGTGACCACAGAAGCCTAGTGAGCACAGAAGCCTACACAACTGGGCAGCCCCCAGAAGTGATCAAGTTTGCTGACCATCCAAGACTTCAGGAATCTCCCCAGAATCATTTACATTTGTTTTGCTGTCTCCCTTGATTTTTGCACTTTAGGCAACTGATCATATATATATGTAGAAGCAAAAAGTTGTATATTTTGAAAACTTTTTCTACTTCTAGACCTTTCAAGGTTTGTGGTTTTTTCATATTTGTTCTTGTGTTGTTTTTTTGTAAATGAAAAGCATCACTTGAAAAATTGTCCAAGAGACAAAAGAGCCTCTTTGCTGGGCACGTAAGTGCTGCTCAAACAAACTTTAAAAGAGCATGGGGAAAACATAGCTTATATGAATGCATGCACAGATAGCCACAAGCTATTTTTTGGTGCATTAGGACAAAACTGAAGCCAGAGTGGCTCATAAAGGGTGGTGGAACTGCTGTAATGTCTGCAGAAGTGCCTCAAGCACTGTTTAGTCGGAGCTCCTCCACTCGTAGGCATTTGGCCGACACACATGTGGACTGATGAAAGGCAGCTGGGTCTGCACACTGCTTGCAGATCAGGGTCTTTAGTTCAAAAAGAATCATAAGAAAGAAAATAGCTGTATAAACTATTGAATAGTGTACAGAAGGTCAAGCCTGCCAAAGAGGTCAGGCAGGTAATCATCAAAATGAGAGATAAAAGAGATCACGATGTTACTTATTCTGCTCACCAGCCTACTGAGGAGTGTTCAGTGCAGTATAACAGAAGCACATCTGATAGTGGGCGTTGTTAGCTCCGAAACTCTGGACCAGGCTGGCCAGACTAATTGATCGGGAATTTTAAATTAGACTTGTTATGGCAGGGATTCTATGCTATAGTAAATAACCATCTCAGAAATGGACAAAATAACCAATAAGGTCTGTTTGTCACCAAACCAGAACACAAGGATTCTCTTTTCCCATTAGCATTTTACCACGATTAAAACCATTACATTTAAAAAAGAAAAGCAGGGGATATTTCATCACAAGCATGCAAAGCTACCTGTTACATGTTAGTTTTGGGGCAAATAGGCTGAGGAAAATAATTACCAATGATTTGGAATACACATAGCACATACTGTTTCAACAGTCAGGGAAAAATAAGGTCTCTTAGCCATCTTGCTTCCTTGACTGGCTTTGGTTACTGTGCAGTATCAGAAGTTACCATTGGGTATACTTAACTGTTTTGTGGGAGCACTACATGGCTGCAATTAGCCAGTGATGGGGAAGGGATAAGTAAATGAGGTGGACCAGTAGAGTGTTCTGTTCTGGCAAAACCGGGAGCACATTTTCACATGAGCTCGGGTGCCTTATTTCCAGGCACTGAATTATTTTCTAATACTCCTCTTGTCTTTTTAAAAGAGCTTCTTTCTTGAATACTAATTAATTCCTTTAAGTATCAATTCTTTTAACTATCACTCTGAAAAACAGACAGAGGCTGGGAGAAATGAGACATAGACTCGGTGAATGAGACACATTCAGTGAATAAGACTAGGTATACTTTTCTCTCTATTTAGCTTAACTGCTTCTAGCCCACCCTTCTTTGAACTACTGAAAATTTTAAATAATTCTGATGTGCCTGCAATGTCTTTTGAATTATCATTACCTTCCCTCTATCCAGAAAATCTGTCATTTGGGTCCAATCTTTTTATAGTCATCTGAAAAATTTCATCTTTTTTACTGAGCAGGGAATTGAACAAAAGTCAAAGTAAAGTTTCTTATAGGGCAAAAGTCAGTAAATCAATGATTGGAGTATTTAAAATGCAGATTTAAAGATATTAGTCAATGCTTTGGAGAAAAAAAAATAACAGTAGCATCAACGGTGTCTCAAACTTTCTGAAGTTTTGCTATTGCATTGCAAGTTGCTTTGTTGTCTGCTGGAAGACATAAATCATTTTGGAAGAAAAAGGATTAGTCCCATATGTTGAGACTTGAAATGTCACTCAATAACCTGAAAAAAAATTGTTGATCCATTTATTTTCTTCTTGTGGCTTCTTGTGGCTGTTAGTTTACTTTCTAATGTTGCTCTCAGACTCAAAGATAAAGCAGATCACAACTTTTGGTTGAACACCATTTTTTTCCTGGCTAAACGTTATCATATTTCTGCATTACCTTCTTGGGCAATACCATTAAATGGCAATCTTTCCCAGGAGAGAAGAGCATCCCCTACAGATGCATAGCCTCAGATACAGATACATTTGCCTCAGCAAAAATTCAGGAAGTTTTCTGGGAAAACAAAGCTGAAGTAGAAGTTTATAAGGCAAAGATTTGGAGCAGAGCAGTGAGGGGTGCACATCTTCCTAGCAGCTTTTGAAGTAAGTGTGTGATCTCCACTTGGACCTCCCTAGAAATGCAGCACTTGTAGGGGTTGTAGGGAAGGGATGCTCTCAGCCTCTCCCTGCCTACGGAACATTGTGAGCTTCTCTCCTCCACAGTAATTACAGCTACTCGAGCACAAAAACCTTCCCTAGTCTTACAGCTTGCATTGCGAGAACACCTAATGGCTAAACATAAGATCAAAGTCCTGTAGTTTTGCATGCTTCACATGGACACAAGGAGGAGGAGTCCATGTTTGGAAAAGCCTGCAGAATAAATAGACAAAGCTGATTGAAATTACTGGAAGATGCAAGATAGGTCTGGTTTTTAATGAGCTGTGCCAGGCACAGGGTGTGTGCAAGATTCAAATGCATTCCTGGAGGAGCATGAGGTGGGTGCCAAATGAGAGTCTGACACATAAGGATCAGATCAGACAGGTCTGAAGAGTTCTTCCCCAGGTTACAGAGTGGGGAGTTACTCTCGGAGTAAGCTGGAAAGGAACGACACCCACTATCACCCTGGGTGCAGAGATACAGAGGCTACATGTGACAGCACTGCACTGAACAGAAGCGTTAGCAGGGGTGCAGTCCCTTGAGCAACCTGCTCTGCTCCTGGTGTCTGGAGCACATGGACCAAATCTCAGCATTGTTCTGGTGCAGTCATCCTGCTTCCCCTTCTACAGGAGCCTCACACTTTCCACTGTCTTCAAGTCCAAAGCCCCAGGGCTAGCTCACAGACAGTGTGATGGAAAATAACCTTTCTTCTTAATCAGATCCCTTTAAAAGTTGATCTAAGAGAGTCTTTTAGCACAAATTGCCTTGAATCTCAACTGAAGAAAGAAAATGATCTTCTGAACCATGACTCTTAGATGTTGCAGGGAGGCTGTTTACTTTCTTTGAAATCATGCATTGCAAAAAAATATCCTCCCAAAAATAAGGGAGCTTGGCTAGAATATAAGAAATAACAGTGACTGGAAAACATCTGCCATACAATTTTAAGGATGTAAGTGTCCAACCTTCACGGGGATAAAGACTAGGATTGGGAGGAAGGTGCCCCAGTAAGTGTAAGAGCGCAAGTTAACTTGCTCAGGGCAAGATAATTACTTTTATGCAGTGCAGAAATCCAAAGTCAAAAGTAATCTCAACAATAATCGAAACAGATACAATCTCTTTATTCAGGCAACATTCCTGTCACCCCAAATCTCCTCCCCAGACCACTCATGCATGGACAGGTAGGGTCTCACTGCAGTATACCTTTATTACCCCTTTGCCAGACTCCTGAGACCTGCAGCTATATGTTTTCTTTGGACTGCACTTACTCAGGCAGACTATGTTTTTTCCCAAGAGAGGCATAAAATATCCTTGCATCAGAGTTCTCCTTCACTGAAACTTTTATCTCCAGCTGCTCCTGTGTGTTCAATCTCCAATTCCATTGCTACTGTACAGCCCCTTTGTCTATGAGCTCGGGAGGGAAGTGTCAAATCTGCACGTCTAATGGGACAATTATGGATTAGGTATTATGGAGCAACCCAAACTGTCACTGCCAAAAGCATCTCAGTAAGATTGCCTTACCTTCAAGCAGGTTCTAGACATTAAACCCAGGGTTCATGACACTTTCACTTATGCACGGATAAGGATCACCCAAGGCTCCCTGTATAGTCAATGAAGAGAAATGAGACATTCCAACTCAAACTGGAGACAGAAAAAGTGGCCTCTGGAAGATAAAGGTTGTATTTCCCCTGAATACAGGGAGACACTGTAGTGACTATGCTGCACAATATCACATTATCCTGTTTCCCCAAGCAAGTCCTGGCTTTCTCTTAACAACTGCAACCTTCATTCCTTTCAAGAGATGTTTATTTGTGATTGTCTAGTTAACAGGTGGAAATACACATTTTCTTCCTTAACAGCATAGTTTGCCTCTTTACATATGTGTGTTAGAACCCACCCCCAGTGGTCAGGACAGTTGCAAAGTGTATCACTGATCATGAGCTGAGCCTGTGGATTTTTTGGTGCATTAGCTGTAGGATGAATTCCTTTTGCTGCCTGGTAGGTGGGCTCTAACATCATGTGATTTTGGTTGGTTTCTAGCACTCCATAATTTTGTCTTCTCCGGCATTACTCAAAAGCTAATTTTAGAAAATTACTGCCAACCACCCTGCAAGATATTTGTGTAAATTTTATTTGCTGGGGCAGGTGAAAAAGCCTTGCAGTGGCCCATGTATAATAACACTTTCCTGCTGGGGTAACAGGAGCATGAAAAAGTTCTTTACCTTGACCAAGCCTATCAGGAAAAGTTCTGCAAGGCTAGTGTAAACCATTTTGTTAGCACTGAGCTTAGAGAAAGCGGTTTCTCTAAAGCCTACAGTCTGGTGATCAAATACAGGGAAATGGACCTTTTAGGAGATTTGCATGTAATCATTTGCAGAGAACTTCATATTTTATATTGGGTGTTTGGATCAGATAGAGCATTAGTGTCAGACTGAGAGAGGCCACTTCACGGGCAGCTCATCAGACTGCCTACTGATTACATTATTCTTTTACAAGTTGGGTTTGAGTAAAGCTGCAGAAGCTTTTGTAATGCTGATCCATAATTAGGGGCTCGCATTTTCCTTAAAACTTTAGATGATGTGAATTACTTGCATAAATATTTCACAAGGCATGATATAAATATTCTGTGGTGATTAGGATTGTTTATACTGTCTCTATCGTAAGAAAGTCATTCTTTCTTGATCCTTACTTCTTTGATTTTGAAAAAGATACAAGAAATCTCCCACATATTTGGAAATTACGTTACCTGTTTGTGCTTTTAAATAGCACGATTTGAGCCTTGGAGACGGATGTTGTAGAAAATCGTGTAGCTAACTTACACAATCTGTTTCTACTGTTGTGCCTACAAATGAGCAAGCTGAGTATCCGGCTCAGGCAATTGCCCGTGTAATTTTCTGAAAATCTGCCGTATTATTTTCTTCTGTTGGTAAAAAATTGTAAGTGTGGCTGTGCTGCTCCAGAGCACCCCAAGCCCTGGAGGAACTGCACTTCGGAAGGGAACAATTTTCTCCCTACTCCTCTCCATCTTGCTCAATGGATAATTGTTTTCTGCTGTTTTGGGTCAGGTTAGTAACCTCAGGAACTGGGGGAAAGGAGATCTGAGGTCTGAATTGTTTCTTGTCCCTTTTTACCTTCTGCTTAATTTGGGGAATAATTGCATAAGATCCAAACACTCGCTCCATGATCTGTGCTGGGATAGAGGCAGGTAACAGGTATTCAGCTGGGATGCTTTTATATATCCCAGCATTTCATTCCTCACAGAGCTGCTGCCAGTCTAGACGTTTTCCACCCAGAGGAGGGTCTGCCCAAGGTCTGCTCTGCACAAACAAGAATGTTTCCAAGACCCTGCTGACAGTGACTTTCGGACATCCTCAGTAGAAAATACACTATCCTGGTAAACGGCTAAAGAAAATCATTGCCTATCTTCACAGTATAGCAGAGGGAAAAAGCAGAATTTGGAAGAGTAGCACAAATCACCCACAAGACAGGTGAAGTCCATGTAACATGTGTTCTTCATACTCCACTTCAGCCCAGGTGAATTTATTCATTCCTTCTTAATCTCACATGGCCCTTTTTTCCCCAGTATGCCAGTCTTCATACAGGGCATGTGATTATTTCTCATTTTGTAGGCACAACTACTCATTTCTTAAATTTTAATGACATGGCAGCTGCCCAGGTTTTTCTTGTTAAGATGATATTCATTTGTCCCCTTTGTTTCATTCATTTTCCCCTCTGGCTTTAAAGCTATAAATCAAATACAAAAAATTAAATTAAGTAAAATAAACATAAGTGCAGGTGGAAATTCAGGAAATATAAATAACTAAGAGTAGTTTTCCAAGACTGCTTTTTTAATCAATTCTAAACACAAGATATATATTGCCTGTTGAACTAAGAATGTTGTGACCACCTATTGTTAAAGCGCAGCAATAAATCTGTGCAACAATTCCTTACTCCTATGATTCACTGACACATTTTGCCAGACAGCTAGTTCAGCTTCCTCTTTTTCCAGAGGTGTATTAAGCTGTCCGCTGGAAAGGCTCGATATGCTGCCATGAGAAAGGCATGAATGCTCTTTGTCCCTTAGGAAAATTCCTTCTTTCTCCATCTCTGAAGGAGTGAGGCTCCTGGATGCTAAACCAGTCTTGTAGCATGTGATAATCAGGGCTCATCTTCATGTAAATTCTCCTTTACCTTGAAAAGCAAAATGGCAGATATTCTCCCACTCCCCTCCTCAATCCAGCAGGATCTCTGATGCCCTGAAATACTAGTGAAGCAAATCACTGCCTTTTACATTCTTCAGGGAACCGAACACTTCTGTGCAGGCAGGGCGCTGTCCTTTCCACCTTGTCTGATGTGTCAGCGATCCAGGGATGTCCTTGTGCCCACCCTGCTTGCCACTTTGCAAGGATGGCTCTCACACAGGATCTTAGCCCTGCAGGACTGCTTCATGCTTGTGGGGTTTTAATCAATCAGATATGCTATGAGATGAAACTGCCTGAGTTTTAGATGTAATTAGTAATTTATTTCCTTTAACAGACAGAGGTACCTAAGGGTTGTTTAGGTAGGTCATGGTTTTCTCCAGCACAAGACTAGCTACAAATTAATAAGATTTCATGTCAATGTCAGTACAAATCACTCAAAACTCCTGCGTAAAGTGAGGGGAAGACATAAAAAGAAGTTCATCTATTTACACTCTCTTTCCTTTGACAGGATAATAAACCCAGCCAGCACACTACAGAATACACTCTGCTATCATTTACACAGCCTTCCTGTGAACCCACAAAGCAAAGCCACATTTTAAAGGCCAGAGCTGTACTGTGAAATCTTTTGTTTGTAGCGGTGCTTAACATCATTGGTGCACCAGTTCTAACCTTGGTTAGAAATTCTCCTATTTTAAGGTTGCACAAAGGAATTGTCAGTGATATGACTTAATGCAAACGTTCTTATGTGAGAACTACTGCAGTTGTTGTACTAAGGTAATCGCAATACAGTGCTTCTGCCCACGCCTGTTGTTCCTTAATGGTGGGAATCTGCTAATTTAAAATATTTTGAGTGTGACAAACAGCCTTTTAGAGTGTTTCAGTCGCTAGAAATACGATATGCAGGTACAGGAAATGACAGAATTTTGAATCAAATTATTACACAACTCTGTGCCTAAGTTTCCTTATCTGTTGGAAGTCTAAGTCTGCTCCCCAGAATGGTTTGGGCTACAAGGGACCTTAGAGATCATCTAATTCCACACCCCCTGCCCTGGGCAGGGACACCTTCCACTAGACCAGCTTGCTCAACACTGTCCACCTTGGCCTTGAACACTTCCAGGGATAGAGCATCCACAGCTTCTCTGGGCAACCTGTTCCTGTGCCTCACCACCCTTACAGGGAAAATTTTTTTCCTAGTATCTAATCTAAATCTATCCTCTTTTAGTTTAAGACTCTTCTCTCTTGTCCTGTCACTATCTGCCTGTGTAAAAAGTCAACTCTCCCTCTTTTTTACAAGTTTCCTTTAAGTACTGGAAGGCTGCTAGAAGATCTCCCCAGAGTCTTCTTTTCTCCCTGCTTAACAACTCCAACTCTCTCAGCCTGTCTTCACAGCCTAAGTGTTCCAGCTCTCTGACCATTGTATCAGCCAATCTGATAACAGATCTCAACAGACCTGAACAGTATTTCAAAGTTTACATACCCAGTGCTTGTAAAGCCCTTGAAGGTTCTTGGATGAAGCTTGATAGAAGAAGTTACTAGGTGAAAAAAGCTGATACTTATTTATTGATCAGAGATAATACCATCCTGGGTATATTGAACACTATTAAATCCAGTTGCCTTGTCATTTCAGCTCTGTGAGAAGTCAGCCTTTGTATATATCCAGTCTTTTTCACCTCTTTTGGGACAAATTATAAACATATGAGTATAATCCACTGAATACAGTCCATGAAACAGTTTACTGACCTTCTTTAGAAGTATCTCTGTGAATGTTCTGTATTTCTGGCAGCCCTTCTATTCACACTAGCATGAATACACCCGTTTTAAATCAGCTCTTGATCTCTGAATGCCAAATCCTGTGAGAGATAAAGTAATTCTGAAATATTACAGCCAAATGTGCAGCATAAAATGAAGGTATGTTTATTGTTTGTCTTACTTTCCCCTAACTATTTAGGGTCTGCTCTGCTTGTCTTTTCCCTAAATTTAAAGCAGTTGCCTGAATATTGCAGAGTTCCTCGATTAAGTGGGGACACAGATTCTTTGTACTAACCTATTTCCAAAGGTTGTGTTTCCCAAGTACGTTCATAAATCTACCAGAGACTGCAGCATATCTTCCCCTGATTTTCTTTTTTTTTTTAAAATTTTAATCTGAAATACTGGCACATAGATAAAATAGAAGGTTCTGTTCTATTTTCCTCTGCATATATGCAAGTATCACATCATTCATACAGAGACATTCAACGACTATTATTCCTGCCTCAAGTCCAAAGAACATAATTTTGACTGTTCACTGTGAGCGGATATACAAGATTGTTACAAATTGATGCCAAGGGGCCCACACTTGGAATCCGTTTTGTTTTTCTTTGTGTTAGCTTCCAAATTGCAAGAGTGTGCATAATGAATGTGTTATCTAGTCCTTCTGTTTTGTATTTTTGAAGGAGAAACAGAACATACTGCAAAGTAACTTGTCCTACTTGCTCAGGTTCCATGGCAACCCAGTATTGCTGTAAATTCATTTTGCTCTAATCAATTAGAAATTTTGCTCTGGCAGCTGGAATGAAAGTTTACAAGCCAAATCCTGCTTGTTTTACTTGGACCTGCAGTTGCATTAAATTCAGTGAGATACTTGTCTGCGAAGGAAACAAACTTGTAGCTTTTGTCTCTCTCTTGGTTTAATTTTTGTGAAAAGGTCAGATTTAATTCTTGGTTTTCTGTCCAAGCAGGAAAAAAAGGAGGCAATTCTCTTAAAGGATCCCCAGCTTAACACATGCTTGCCTTACAGCCTTGTTGACTTGTTAAAAAGGAAGGTATCGCTTTGCTTCCTGTGCATTTTAATTGGATGTTGTCAGCAGAGCTGCCTAGTGCACACCTTCCATCCAGCAGCTGGCAAAATCTCCTGTTGCATCCACCCTGTCATACATGCCCAAAAGGCAATTTTCCAAGGAGCACGGTGGTATGTGCCGGTGCCCTTCACAGCAGCGCAGCCCTCAGTAACGCGGTTAGTATGCACAATTCCTAGGGAATCTTCCCTTGTAAAGGTCAGCTCATGCACTGCTGGAAGTGCACATAACGACCGTGAAAACCCACGGGATCTTCTCATGTGCACTCTGCAATGGTGTATTTGATTAAAATCCAAAGTTGCCTTTGGAAAGGTTTTAGGTATGTTTTTATTTATATTTTTTTTCTTTTATCATTGCCAAAGCTGCAATATTGGGAGATGGGGAAAGCTCATACCAAAAAAACCCCAACAACTTGCAACCATGTGGAAATGGCAGAAACTTTCTGATGTGGACTGACAAAAGCACTGACATTTTGCTTTCAGGGTTACAATTCAAAGTTCAGCTCGTTCTGCTTCTGCTCTTTATGTCCAGACTACAGAATTCATGTATGGTTATGCCAAGAGTCCTGTCTGAACAAAACAGAGGGAGAGCTTTGAGGCTCTACTGTACCACACTTTTTTTTTTTTTTTGGCCAGGTGGTCCCACCATTAACTTCCTTTTTATGCCTTTTTCACTGGTGTTTGTGTACATGAATCAAAGGCTTAAAATAATTTTTTAATCGAGACTGTCTTTCTCAATGGCTGAAAAAATGTGTCCTCTTCTTACAAAGTACACTGAAAAACTGTATGGGTCTATAGGAAGGCATTGATTTAACACTTCCTTTCCATTTCAGTCATCATCACACTAGAATTCAGCCTCTGACTGCAAAGGTTAGAAATAATATATGTCACTCTGTTTTGTAATGAACGCATAGCAAATCATAGTCCTGATTTAAACTTCGTTACATGTCAGGGCTCATCAATTCTCTATTGCCACAAAGAGGATGACGCAGAGTAGACTTCGCTTCTTCAAAAGCAGATCAGAATTAGAGCTGAATCTCAGTTTTCGTGTCAGGGGCTGCGACAAGGAAAGCAGTGCTCATCCACTTGCACATGCTCCTTTTTCTTCCTGTCTCTCTCTAGCTCCTACCAGTAGTTAGCACAATGGGAAGGTTACAGCCTTGGCACCATAAAAAGAGTCAGGGAGTGTGAAGTGGGCTGCAGATTCCTTAAAAGCTGCATTCCTAAAGGAGGAACTTCTCTGTCTGGAGGGTTGTCAGAAAGAAGGAGACCCAGACAACTCCACTGCTGATCACAGCAAAACACACAGGGCTCACAATTTCAGCTCTTCGTCTGCATGCTGCACAGGCTGCTGTTCACACGAGGGAGCGTAGGTTCTCAACCAACTCTGGCTTTTCTCCTTCGGGTGACAACTGTCTCTAAGCACAGGTACAGTCCTATATTCTCCTTGGATCCCAGAGTTTGCCTCTGATGCCACAATTTCTGCTCTAATCACCAATTTATAAGACTGGCATATGCCAAGGAGGTGACATCCAGGGGTTTACAATGAGAAAACTGATGGCCAAGGTGGAAGGAAACAGCAGAATCAGCTTTGGGGGATTTAAATGTTAAAACCACTTTATTGTTTTGGGTTTGTGTCCTTTTCTAAAGTGTTCATGTTGTGTTTAGAAAAAAATATTGTACAGGTATGTTGGGAGCTATCCTATGTTCAAAATGTGGGTTTTTAGAAACAGGTGATTTTTAAGTTTGCTAGTTTTCTTGTGCTGACTGTTCTTTTATTTTGATGGATTTTGCATGATAACATTTCAGTATGTGGGAAAATGTGGGAGATTAATCATTATGACTTTCAGATCAAATGTAGCAAGGGGGAAAGCTCATGTTTAAATGCATTGTCCTGTATTATATGTCTGTGTTCATATTCCCCCTGTTTTTATTGATGTACTGCACATATCTGACCTCCATATTTGCCTGATAGTTTTTTTCACCAGTCTGGGGCTTCTGACTTCCCAGTTTTGTTTAAAAATCTGATTGGAATAAAACCCTGATAACCATTAATTACTTACAAGTATGCATTTCCAACTGGATCTACTTAACCGACATGTACCTGCATCAATTTCCTTGCAGTCAGGCACAGCTCTATGTAAAATATTATCTTAGAACTCTGTTTGCTGAGGTTTTCATCATTTAATCAACGAAATGACGCTGTTCTGAGCTGTGCTTCTGCCCTGTATCAGTGTGGTGGTTTGCAGTGGTGCTTCCACCCCGTATTGCGATGTCCGGACCTCTCCTCCACCTCCTGCCTGCATGGTGGAGGTCTTGCGCTGTTTGCTTTATAAACTAGAGGACAGGGAACTGTTAAATCAATCCTCAAAAGGACTTTTCATTTTTCACATGGAATCTGAAATAATTAAACTCACAATACGTCGGGCAAAACTTTCGAAACTTTTAGTGAGCCACAGCCCAGCCGCATCAATGAGTACGGCTCATTGACAGTGAGCGCCCCTGTCATGGGACTAAGCGCATCTCGCATCAGGAGCTCTCGCCAATGTCAAAATCTTAAAAACAAACAAACAAGCAAGCAAACAAAAAACAAAACAAAAAAAAAACCAAACCAAACCACAACAACAACAACAAAAAGACAACAAAAAATGTGGATGGATATGAGTTTTCAAGGATGGCTATGAGGTGGATAGGAGTTTTAAAGGACAGTGACAGCCCGAGGGGCAGCAGGTAATGGGGTCAGATACGTGCAGTCGGCCGCCCCTCAGGCAGGGCTGCCCCGCCAGGGCAGGCGGCGCGGTGGGGGAGCGGCTTCCCCTCGTGCCCCTCGACACTTATTGTCTCTCTGTCCATGTTTTTGCCGTGGTTTTTTTGTTCATTTTATTTCTTTCTGTGTTTTTTCCCCCCCTCCCTTCTCTGTGTGTGTGTCTGTGGCCCGCAGGTCCCCCCCTGCCCTGTTCGTCCGCCTCCTCCACCCCCCGCTCGCAGTCCCCCTCCCCTCTCCCCTCGCCGCCGGCCAATGAGGGCCCGGGGCGGTCGCTGGGCGACGGCGCGGCCCGGGCGGCCGCGGGCTCGGACTCTGAGGAAGAGTTTGTCCCTCAGTCATTCTTAGTTCAAAGTGACTCTGGAAACCTCTGTGTCGCCGCCAACGGTGAGTGACTCTCTCGCTCTCTTCTTTCTGCCGACTTTGTCATGCCCGCCTTGACAGCTGGGCGCGGGGATGTAGGTTGGTTGGGGGAGCGCGTGTACTCTTTGGGTTGGTTTGGGGCGGTTCATTTAAAAAGTAAATAAATTGGGGAGGGGAGCAGGTATGTGCTGGGTGCTGTGTGCGCTGCGGGGAGGCGGCGGTGCGGGTCCCCGGGCAGCGCTCACGAGCTTGGCGTGAGTTGAAGGCTGGAGCCCACTCTCTTCTGCGGGGGTGGAATTTTGGGGTGGTTTGGCTTTTTTATTTTGTTAACTCTTGGCTGAAAGACTGGCCAAAGAGCTTCCCCCTTCTCTGTGAAAGCGGCAAGGTGCTGCCTGGGGGCTCGCGGGGCCGGAACCTGTCAGGAGCGTGGATAGTAAAGGGAGTGACGAAAACGCAGAGTTCTTTGATAGTTTTGACCGTGGCATCGGCACCGTCCCAGAGGAGGGTGTCTGTGTCCAGTTTCCCTCAGAGGCGCTGAGAGATGCCCTCAGGGTAAGTATTTGAGGCAGAGCAGCACAACCACATCCTGCTGGGATGCCCTGAGACTCCCCGATGGATTGCTGAGGGTGCTCAGCACCGCCGGACGGTCCATGATGCTTAAGTAAATTAAAAGGAGAGGAATGAAATTCACAGTTCTCTGCTGCAAAGACAGTGAGTCATAAATGGAGAGGTAACGCTCATTGTCAAAGAAATGTGAAATTTCATCAAGGGTAGTGTAACCTGACGAAGTGCAGATTACAGCAGTGCAATAGCAGTGGCCACTCAGGCCGCTGCCATCGGGCTTGAGTGATAATTGCTCACAGGTCTGATTTATGATGAAGGAAAAGGCATTCAAAGATATCTTGAAAGGGAGAAAGAAAGGTGAGAGAGAGGTTTACTGCAGCTGGCAACAGCTTAACTGCATTTATGTTAAGCTTCTAAGAAGGTTTCCTAGTATGCTGTTATCTCCAAGTAAGGAGAGAAAGTTTGACATTTAATTTGTCTGCCCTCCCCCTTTCCCAGCTTCCTTCTTCTTTTGTTGCATTTGTTATGGTAAAAACAAACTTTCCCTTCAAGGTTTTTTAAAGGAGAAGGTTATCTCCTCTGAATTGTCATCCTAAGGAGAGTAGGGGGAAATACAGTGTTGTATTCATTCAGGAAACTGATTAAAATTCATATCCTCTGTTTAGCTTCCCCCTTCCCCTCCCACCCTATAACACACACATACACATACACACACATACACACATCTGACTGCTTGCAGTCACAGAACATGAAAATCTGAAATAATGCTGATGACCCTCTTGTTGGGAATAAAACTAAACTCACACTTCACCTCATGTTTTCCACATCTTAATGTATGTACTTTCTTTTTGCTTACTTAGGGAATACATACGTACACATACATGCACACCCTCCAGCTAAAAAGAGGGAAGATAGAGAAAGTGAGATTAAAGACCTTAATCTCTTCTTTCACTAATTAGCTGAAAAACAAAAAAAAAAGCATTTTTTCAGTGTCCACAGTGGGTTGACCACATTATTGTATTATTGAGGTGCTGGTGGGTTAGTTAAATTTCAGGCTTTTCAACTGCCTGCTTATTTATCCTCTTTTTTTTTTTTCTCAATGCTTTTTACATTGGCTTGTAGACATGCCACATTCCCCGAGGCCTTCTTTGTGTGCAGGATTCTGTAGGATGGTAATAAATATGGCCCAGACAAAGACAAAGAGTCTGGGGTCTCATTTGCCTGCTTATTCTAGTTGTTCAGTAATCAGAAATGCAGGTAATGCCTGAACACTGGTGAGCTGCTAGGATCAGCTCAACGCCACTCTGCTATCAAAAGGAAAACAAAGGTGACTTATTTTGCCACCTATCAACCCATAATCTGAGAATTCACATGCATGAGAAGCACAGACCATACAAGGCCATCATGTCTAAAAACCCAGGGACTCTTCTGACCTCTGTAAATGGATTTAATTGCTTTAGTTCTTTAACATTCTGTTTCTATGAGGCTTAGTCAGCTTAAACTTTAAATGACAAAGGCAGGTCTTTATGTTCCTTAAATGGTGAAAATTAGTAAGAGCTTATTTTGGTTAGGACTAAGTTTAATACAGTTAGGGCAGTCATTCTCGGAGAATAGTAGCTATCTCAACAGCAGGATAGCCTGAGAATGCTGTCCAAAGGATTTGTGTTGCACTTTTTAATTGATTGTGGCTAGGTTTTCCTACCACAGCTGTGTAAACTCAGCCTTAGAGAAGTCCATCCAAAGTAAGTAACACCCAGGGAGCAGCACTGCTGTTACAAATCCCCATGTAAATTGCAAATATAATGCACATGGAACTTAAGAAACATGCTACTTTTTGAAGATATAGTAGGCTATTCTTTATCTAAGTTCCTTTCATTCCAGAAATGTAATATTGTCTGTAATATTATTTTTACAATTCCAGAAAAATGTTCAACTAAACTTTCAAATGCAGGCTGGAACCAAGTAATATGTATATAAATACGTGGGCATCTTTTAGGGCTTTTAGTTTTGTATTAGATGCGTTACAAGCCATTGTTTGATTTTCTTTATTTCTAAGTAATTTAGAACATTGAAAGGCCCAATTTTTATTGTACCTATAATATCAGCAGGTACATAATTTTAAGGAAAAAGAGACTTTTCAGACTTGGACATTTTCATTTTTCTTTTTATATATGTCAACTCCAGAAGGCATTTTACTTTACCTAAAACTACCCCAAAGTAATTAAGGTGTGAATGTCTCCATTACATAGAATCCTGGAATGCTTTGGTTTGGGAGGGACCTTAGTCATCACCTAGTTCCAACCCCCTGCCAGGGGTGGGGACACCTATCACTAGACCAGGTTGCTCCAAGCCCCATCCAACCTGGCCTTGAACACTTCCAGGGAAGGTGGCATCCACAGCTTCTCTGGGAAACCTGTTTCAGAGCTTCATCACTCTCATAATAAATAATTTCTTCCTTATATGACATTTAGATCTGTTCTCATTTAGTTAAAAACCACTACCCCTTGTCCTATGACTATAGGCCCTTGTAAAAAGTCTCTCTCCATCTTCCTCATAATCCCCCTTTAAGCATCAAAAGGTCACACACCTTCCCTTCTGCACACTAAACAGCCTCATCTCTCTAAAACATCTAAAGATTTTTCCATTCAGAAACCTTAAAATTTCCTGATTTGAGGATTTCAACACAATTTGAAAAGTGGGCTGACTTGGGGTGTCTTGGTGGACATTAAGAAACACTAATTAGTTTTTCAGGTGTCTTATGTATAGTGGTGTGTAGTTACATATGTATATGATTCATGAGAAGCCAGAACCGTCTGAAGGCATTCAGTCTTTAATGTGGTTGTTTTAAGAAACTGACAACTACTGTGCTGGATCAGAACATGCAGTCAGTGACAAGGGTATGGGAGAATAAGCATGAGCAAGTGGGGCTGTGGGGAGGATATTGAGCAGCTGGGAGAGGTTGAGCACTAGCCAAGGAGGACTGTAGGTGTGGGTGATTAGCTACTCAGTGGCAGCTTTCTTCCATTTGAAGCAGTAAATAACATGAGAAATGCATTTTTTAAAACTGAGCACCATTAGGGAGTGGTGTTCAGGAGCACATCATCCTCACCATTGCTGCCCACTTCCCTCAGCATCCACAGCTGTGACACTGGGGACATCAGCAGATACATCTCTGCCCAACACAGGTGTGAGGGAGGGAAATGGCTGTTGTACAGAGTGACAAAGAGCAGATTTGGAAAGATATATGAAATCTATGGAAAGCTGACTTCCAAATTCCTTTGGGAACACTGTGTTGCCTCATAGTCAAAACCAAAATGTGTGACTTCTTCCAGCTCTTCCATCAGCAAGCAGGCATTCCATGTGAAGTGTGCTTTTGTCCTTTGGTGGGGTCTGGTATGTTTCTCTGAGTTGTTTCTCTAAGGCAGACATGAAGACTGGATGTAGTCACTTGAAACAGCCTCTGCAGAGGGGAGCCACAAAACCCCAAATCACCTCTAGTTTGGAACATTTTAGTATTCTCAAACACAATTTCTGAGACCAGGGAACGGATTTTATTTAATTCTAGCAGAAGTAAGGTGATACCAGAAAGTTGTAAGAATATCTAAAACTGACTCTCTGGTCCTAGAAATTATTTTGCTTTGGTGACTCTGGAGGTGACATCTACAGAAGTCTCTTTAGGAAGGATCTAATACAGTTTGGAGTCTTTATCAGCCACCTGAATATATGTACCCCAGGTATTTTGGTTTCTCCCTGAAATATATCCCTTTTACAAAAACTTGTTGCTCACCACTGCTTAACCAGTTTTGCACCTTTTCTGCCACTAAGAGCGTTTATTCACAGAAGCAGCAGCAGTGGAGGGTCATGTTGCCAGTCACCCAAAGTGATTGCTGCTGGAGAGAGAGGGAGGGGGGCAAGGCAGGAGGAGTTCCCAATATTATTACACTTTGAATTCCAAGGGGAGGGTTAAACGTTGTGTAAAGCATGGATGATGCAGCCCTTGCTTCAGCACAGGTTGCATTGGCAGTGGACAAGGAGGGAAAACCATGCTGAGTACATACATAAATATTCTGAGGTTACATCCTGGGAGACGAGTGCTATTTCTTCATGATCTGTGATTTCAGTGGGAAATAGACCACATCAGGATCACTTTGCCCCCAGAAGCCACACCATGCTGCTTCTGCACAGTGGGATCTGCATGAATGAGCTGCTTGACCAACAAAATCCATGGTCAGAGTTAATGAAGATTCTTGTACTGCTTTTGTGACGTTTTCTTGTTCGGAGTGCTGGACAATTTGAAGCAGTTAAGTTCCCCTAAGGTCCTTATTTTAATTTCTGACAAAATTGGACCAATCTAGACCTTCTGATTTGTAACCTATTTTCTATTAAGGTTTTTTTTAAACCTTTTAAAAATGCAGCCTTGAGCTGCTAAAGACAATCACTGTAATTTACTTCCCTTTCCTATCCTTCAGTAAGAACTCTCCACTTTTTCATTCAATGATTTGGCCTACATTTATGTAGATAAATCCTTCATAAAAAGGCTGCTGAGGACTCATATAGCCTTATCTGATTTTTGTCAGATAGTTTGATTTGATATAAATGGTGCATTTCTGGCACTTTACAGTGAGTAACTGACCGATCATCTGGCACCATTGCTGCTGTGGCTGAATTTCCTCAGTATCTAAAAGGAAGTCATCTTCTCACAACACAGGGCACTTTCTGCTGAAAGTTTTTAATCTGTCTGCATGCTCAGTGTTTATTTCTTCTGTATCCTTGATGTGGTTGGTGCTGCAGAGTCTGCCACACAGCGTCTGCTGTTCGCAGGCTCATTCAGCAGCCCGGTGTGGCCAGCTGAAAGGCTGGATGTAGCATCAGCCTGCTTTGCATCAGGCAGCACTCCTCTGATCTTCAGGTCCGAATTCAGACACAGGACTCCTGTAGGAGTCCTGCTCAAGCACAGGGTTAGGTGTTTACAGCACCGGGGTGGAAAGTACAGAGAGATCAAACTGCAGCAGGGAGGCCAAAAGACACTGAATATTAAAGGATATTGAAGAAAGAATACTATCATGTAAGGCGTCTTAGAAGTGGAGAATTTTCAGGGATCTGACTGAGGAGAGCAAAAGAACCTTTGATAATGTAATCTGAATAATTGATATTTTTCTCATCTGAAAACTAACAATAAATTCCAATTAATTTCAGTTTTCTTTTATGGAAGGCTTTCATTTGGCTTTCTGAAAAAGCTTGTGAACAGAGGATCTATTCTCTTGCTGTGTTTTGTCCTTGTACAGTGCTTTCTATTGCTTCCTTTTTGCTACTCAAGCAAGTGTGTTAAGTAAGAATAGCAATTAATCTCTGCATCCTTTATCAGAGATTTGCAGAGTCCATTAGCAGTCAGTGTTACTCATCATGGTAATTCATAATTACAGAAGGGAAACAGGAATTGGAAGATACAGCCAATCAATTTCCAAGTGTCTTTTAAAAAGTTTAAAATACGCTTTCTGTTACTACATTTCCTATTAAAACTTTCTTTAACATCATCAGCCTCTTCCCCCATCCCCAACACTACAGAAATTCAGGCAAAAACATCCTAAGGAGAGGAAAGGTTTAAAAGATGTGTAGTTTAGCAATACTTTTAAAAGTAATCTTTAGTAAAAGAATATTGTTTTAGAATAGCAGTGATGATTAGGTGAGGTGCTTGGAAAAAGCATTTTGAAAACCAGTTTCACATAATTTTTCAATGAATTTATCCTCCAATTTGGGAACATGTTCCAAATTTGGCCTGAGAAACTGCAACTGAAATTCCTCTTTTAATTTTAGTCAGAAAACTAAACAAGAAACTTATTAACCATAAGCTTTCAATTTAGATAGGGACATTGCAAGCTACCAGGGTTTAAGTCATCCTGAGTAGATTCCTCTTTTTCCACTCATTGTGGCTAGAGTGTCTGACTGTGAGTCCCCAGAAGCCTGAGAAGCTAGTGTGGAGATGGCCATTTTAGCTTGATTTTCACGGTTGACTCTACTAGAACTCACTGAAACCTTCCCAAAATTCACTGATATATTTGACAATTTGTCCTCACATCATTCCTCTGAATTTATCTCTAATGTAAAGATGACAGCAAGGTTCAGGTTTTGAGTTTCCAAGCATCAGCCATTGCCTCTTAGACCCTGAAAATCAAGTAAGAAGCTGTGAACCAGCAGCTGTGAGGAGGATCAGATCATGAATTATTCCTGTTCTTATTCACTGAGCAGTAGAGCCGTCCTGTTGAGTTTTTGTTCCTCCTATTTCACTCTTCCTTCTAGGAGGAAAGATCAGAGAGATGTCAGTGTGTGAGCTGCAGATCTTTCAGAGGACATGAGGCTCTAAAAGTGCCCACTTACCTTGCTGTCCCTTAAGCTCTTGCCTCCTGAATTCACTTTGCATCCTGAGAATATTTGTTTAACCTGGCTGTTGTTTGGCTTCAGGATGAGCCAAAGGTGAGAAGCAAATCATTTGCTATAGGACTAGATTCTTATCGCTGGTATCGGCATTTGGATTAGATTCCTAGCATAGCCAGGGTCAAATCTTGCCCCAGCTCAAGTCCTTTTGGCTCAAACAGAGGGACATTTGGTCAGGAGAGGATAATGTGAATACACAGAGAGGCAGGTCGGGGGCTTTTCGGAGGATTTTTTGCAAGGAATAAATATCTCAAAAAGAATAAAGCAAAGTTATGATTGTCACATTCAGTGAAGGGCAGCAATGAAACAAGTCACCTTTCCAGGCCAGGGAACACACTGAATCAGTTAAAGCAGATTTATAGCTTTTTAGCTGTGATAAAACCGTATCAGTGTGTATATGAATTTACATAGGAGTAGGAGTTTTTTTTTCTTTCTTTTTAATGCAAGCCACATTGAAAAGTGTGCACAAAGGAGCCCCACTCTGAGGAAAGGCAACTGGAACAAATTATATGCATTCAGACTTGTTAAACGGAATTGGCAGCAGAAATATTCCTGGTAACCTGAGCATTACGACAGCATTGGTATAGTTAAGGTTATGTCAGCATTTCCATTAGAAACCCCTACTTGCAGAGGTTTATATCTGCAGAAAAAAATTCGCTGTGGGTTGAAACTTGACAAGCTGTGCAAGGTCTCATCTGAGATGGATTTTATTTTTACCTTTTTACAAAACTGGGGAGAAAAAACTCCCCAAGAAGAGTCAAGCTACAAGAGCACAAACAAAAGTTGCAGCCTTCTGGCTTTGGTCTTTTCTGATGTTAAAAAAAAAAAAAAAAACTGTTTCTTTCTTTATAGTGTAACTATCAAATGTACAACAAAATCTTGCTCTGAAGAAGGAATTAATCGTTACACTATTAAAGGAAATGAAACATTAATTTATGGCCCATTAGATGCTTTTTCACTGCAGGACTGCCAGTGTTTTGGTCTACATCAGGTTATACTGAGAGATTTGTGACTAACATGAAACAAAGCCCCCAAAGCAGTAGATTCTGTTGAGAAAAAATGCTTTCTGGGCAGCTTTAGAAGAACAAAACATTGAAGGCAGAGTTGTCCAGAGGTTGGAGCCAGTACTAGAAATTCAGCCTTCTGGTTCCTGCCACAGGGTTCTCAGATATCAAACTTAACCTCAGTTTTCTCAATAGTAAATGAGAGATACAGCAAGCCTTAGGATTCAGTGTCTTTCTGAAGTGTTTCCTCATCTGTGTGACATTACTGGAGCTAGACATGGTTTACACTATGATGAACAAGTAGACAAAAAGGGATCTGTGGCTCCAAACTTGCAGACATCAGATTCCAGAGAGTAAGCTAATCTTTTTTCTAAATCTTTTCAGATTTCTGGGTGCACAACACTGAACTTTTTGTTTCTGGATATGTATCATCTCTGAGCTGAGACCTGTATGGCTAAGGGTCTGTGTATGTTCTCAGTTTCTGCAGTGCCTTCTACACTTTGAAAAGTCGTAGCTGATGTTCATCAGAACTTTTTCCGTTCACCAGATAAAAGCTGCTGTGGAAGTGCAAAGTGTTATAAAGTACAGGAAGGAAGTCTGAAGCTCATGTACTCATGGCTGCGTTGTTATTACTGTGAAATGGATCTCTCAGTTGGGAATGAGCTCAAACTTTGGGAAGGCTTGTTCCATTAGCTGTTTGCAAGCCATGTGTCTCCATTTTTAAATGAGGACCTGGGGGCTTTGAACTTTATTTATAAGCTGAAATTTGCTGGTCGCTGTGAATCGGTGATTAATTTGTAAGGGAGAAGATGCCAGAAGTCTCACTCTGACCTGTGTGTTCTTTCAAACTAAACATCCAATAACTGCATAGCCTCAGAAGATGTATCCCCCCCTTCCTCCTCTATCGTTTCTGTGCTTTGCATTATTCACTGTGTTTATTGTAACACACTATTAATCTCAACCACAGCTTTCAAACCATCATGTGACCCCAACAAATTCTTTAGCTAAAGCAATGATAGTGTTAGCTATTCTGGGTGGAAGCTTTTGAGGCTCTGAGTAGAAGGGAAAGGATCAGGTTAAAAAAGGTTTGAGGCAGTAATTCAGAGGGAAAACTGTTTTCTGTGGATCCAGCTTGATTTTTCTGAAAAATGATATTTGAAATATGACATGAGAGGATCGTGCAGCTTCTTGCTGTGTGTGTATGAACCATGGCATGTCCTTTGAAGTTGCTTCCTATGTGCACCTGGGTGCAAAGCAGTAGGGTATTTTGTTCAAGGGAGGTCAGTCCTTAACCATGTCTCTTAACAGCAGGACCAAGCCCTTCGTGCCCATGCTTGCAGTTATGGCAGAGAAGAAACCTTTGGTATGAGGGGCGTTATATGAAAGACTGTCACAGTTCTTTAAGAGTCAATTGGGTTAAGCCTTTGAGGACTAAACAAAGCCCAGTGTACACACCCCTCATAAGAATTTATTTTGATGGCAGTTTGGAAAACACCAGAATTTGAAGGGTTAGAAGTGTAGTTTGTTTTTAAGTCCTGTCATGTGAACTGAGACTAAAGCTCCCCAAAGAGATGGAATAGCTGGTATAGTGCTTTAAATGCATGATTGGCTTTAGCTCAAAATCTACAACTACAAGGTCAATATTTTGTAGTAAGTAGTGCCTGGAAATGAGAGTCAGTTTGGAGTGAACACCAGTCAAAAAGCTGGTGACTGGTGACAGGTGGTATCCTTGGCCAAGTGACCTAAATGCTGGTGTTCGACTCTTACATGAATAAAATGGGGGATAATCATCATTGTTTGCTCCTTAGAAACTTTGGAGATTTTCAGATTCTTCATTTCAGATTGAAAATGAAAAATGGTATTGTGCTCCCACTCTATTCAGCTGATAAATCCACAGTGTCTCGGGGCTTTACTGCCGGCTTTTAACATGTGCTCTGTCTCTGGAGGTAAGGGATGGTGATGCCTCAAAGTTTAGGCAGCCTTTTTGTAACACATCTTCACAGTCTGCTGTCACTTTTACCAGGGAAGATTTAATAGAGTTTTTTTTCTCTTTTCATATAATAGTTAGGTCTGTTAATGCCAGCCTGGTAGTTTAGGCTTTTTCCATGTAAAGCAGAGACAGTGTAGCAAAAAGACAAAATGGTTCAAATCATAATATCGTACGACAGAAGCTGATAAAATTCAGACGTAGCATATAGTATTTCTGTTTACAAGAGGTCACTAATACTGACACATCAAAATAGTGTGAAAACATATAGCCATTCGCCAAAGACAAACAACAATGGTGGGGCAGGAGACCAGTGACTCCATGTTACTTCAGAGTATCAGAGAATCATTAAGGCTGGAAAAGACTGTAAGGTCATTGATTCCAACCACTAACCCAGCACCATCATGTTCTCCACTAAACCATGTCCCTGGGTACCACATGCAGGTACCTTCTGAACACTTCTAGGGATGGTGATTCCAGAAAATTAGGCAGAGACCTCGTGTCTTAATCTAATACTTTCTACCACTAAAACACAAATGCATTTGGAAAATAATTGCTAACAGAATGATGGTTGATGCATTTCTCCCCATCTCACATGCCATTTAAAATTCTAGAACAAGCAGAACTGCTGAGACCCAAATCTGCCCTTTTTGCTCATCAAGGGTCTCAAACACCAGGTAACTTTATTAGTAAGAGTGGTCAAAATAAGAAGGCTGGACTAGCCCTCAATAATTACCTCCTAATTGTTCCTATTCTTGCACTTCTTAGACATCAGCATTACTCAGAAATTAAACCTACAAAATAGAGCAAGTGCATTTGAGATGCCTTTCAGGGTAACCTAAGAATTGCTACTCTCACCTCTTGTTTTTCTTACCTTTCCTAAAGTAGGTAGATTACTGAAGATGCCCTGGCAAGGCAGTAAATTCATAGAAATCCTAAAATACGTGGAGTCGGAAGGGCTTCATAACTGCAGGGAATTTTTGCCTGTTGTCATAAAATGTATTGGTCCTTTCTGGAGGATCTGAGCCTTTTCCTGCTGTGTTAAATTTCTCTAGGTTTTCAACGTATTTCTAGATGTCTTGTCAATTTAGTCTCTTAATCACGGTGCCTTTCATTTTCTTTCAGACTAAACAAGGCTCCTTTTGTAGAGATAAAAATTGGCCTCTCAGAATTATTGAGGTTAAGCAGGTTATAATTTAAGCATTTTGGACACCTCACAATATTAGATGTTTGGTAAGTACAATGTGGTGCAAATAGGAGAAAGCATTCTGAAAACATAAGTGGCCATATTTCTTTCAGCATGTGGGAGGGAAGGGGTGTTGTGGTGGCCAGGCCAGTAAGATGAGAGCCTGTGTCATCATATGCACTATTCAAAATCAGCCAGCCATGACGGCTCAGGAATTGGACTCTAGGTTCTCCCACATGAGGGGAGAATTGAGCTTTGTGACCTGCTTCAGAAAAATTAAAGTAGCGACACATGGCTCATTAGCATGACAGCTCTGGGAGTGGGCATGGGGTGTAATAAAGTGCTGAAGGACCTTGGAGTGCTCCGGCAGGAAAGCTGGCAAGTGTAAAATCGATGCTTTTGATACATTAGGTGGTAATGGAAGAAGCACAGCACAGAAGTGGTATGATCGGATGATTTAGTTAGAGCCATAAATCTAGTGGCAGCATCGTGGCAACGTGATAGGACACAGCATTTCATAAGGAGCACAGCATAAAGATTCATGCATTAGTCAAGTCTGGGGTTGAAGCACATGTGGGTGGGAGTTGCATTACTGATATAAATGATAGAGTGGTTCATCCTTGCAAACATACTGAGTAAAACAAGGGCACTTTGGAGTAAATGAGCACTTTAGACAGAGGTACCAGTATTTGCATTTTGTATGGATATTCCTGGTGTAAAATTATTCTGGTGAAATAGAAATCAGCATGGATTACTCCAGGTTAAAACTAATACTTTCACTCTGGCCGCTTTCTTGCCTTACCCTGCCCGGCCAAGTGTGGAGATTTTGTAAAAATTCTCGAGTCACATTTCAGCAGTAAAACTACTGCCGCTTCATGGTTGCTTGTGCTATGTTTTAATGTAAATTATCTCTTTTCCTTGCTACTCAGTTTACATAAATCCTGCCCAAATCAGCTTAAACAACTCCTCTCCCTAAAAGTGAATGGCTACATGAAACGATCACAAAGATCTACATGTTACCTCAATTTAGGTATCTTGTTTTAAAATCAGTCTTCCTCTTAAATTACCATCATTTTTGCTGCCCTTCTTAGTAGTGCAGTCCGGTTTTCTGCAGCTCTTTAATAGTGAGAGACAGCTGAGCTTGGTATAGCTTCACATATGCAGTGACTGCCCAAAGACAGGTCAGGTAAAACCAGACAGGAGTGACTTTGCTTCCTGCCATTAACGTATCATTAGGAAAAATATCATTAGCACTAGTACAGGGGAGCAGCATGTCAGAGGAGATAAAGCAGATTTGAGTGTTTTTGTAGCATGAGTTACAGAAACCCTTACTGTTGCTGCCTGTAACTTTTCTGATACACCAATGAAACTTGAAACAAGAGGTCGTCTCAAAGGGTAATAGCTTCCAGCCAAAATGTGCTTCAGTCTACCAGACCACCCATCCTTTCTTTATCAATGAGGTCAAAATAATAGCAGTACTTGACACTTTTACACAGATGGGTAAAATCTATTGTGTCACCAGTAGATATTTCCAGAAACCTAACCCATGTAACTATATATTGTGCCTTTCCCGTGTATATCTCTAAACAATTAGGAAACAGTAGGTCTCCTGGTACCTCCTTGAATCAGATAAGTGTGATTATCTCCATTTTACAGAGGTCACAACTGACTAGCCCGAGGTCACCCAGGCATTCTGCGATACCACCACAGCGGGATTTACATCCCTTTACTCTCCCAATTCTTTTTCAGTACACCCTGTTTTCTGCCCAAAGCTACACAGAGACACCTAACACAACTGGAATAAGAACTAAATGATTTTTAAACTTAGTCGTGGAATTTCTAAAGGCACCTTAACTACCTGTTTAAAAATTAAGTCCCGGCTTTTAGTCACGTGAATTTCTGAGCAGAGAATTTAGGCTTCTGCTGAATACTGTGGTAGCTTCAATCTAAAACAGTTTGCTTTGTCTAGAAGCTTCAATTTAAAACAGTTTGCTTTGTCTTCCATTTCTTCTCTGTAAAAACTCTTGAGTGGTTTATATCAGTGTCAGTTCATGCCAGAAGTTCCTCCGATCCATCTTGGGATAAAACACAAACAGTTCTCCTCTGACTGAACTGTGGGTTGGTTGCTGTCACGTGGAAAGCTGACTAAAGCCCTTTAATTTATGAAATGCTACATAGTGCTCAGGAGATTGCCTAAATATTTTACTGCGTGTCACTTTTTGTTGGAAACCAGAACCATATTTGCTGTGCCATCCGTTAAGTAGAACTTCTTCAAATTACTTCTACTTCTAAATGGGAGTTTGTATGTGCTAACTTTTATCTGAGAACTTCAAACATATCTCAGGGTTCTCCAACTTGGCTTAGTGTAATATTTATGTGCAGCATTTAAAGGTGGTCTTGAAGCTTGAATTTTTTTTTTTTTTTTTTTCCAAATTGTTCTTTGCCGGGCACTAGAATTAATATTTAAGATTCTTTGAAAAATGTGGACAGCTTTCATCTGCTGAGATGCCGAGAGAGTAGGATGTAGTATTGTAGCATACTACAATGATGGATAAATTATTGTATACTAGAGGTAATGATAATGTTTGAAGTTTTATGAAATTAATTTCCCTGGAAGGGTTTCAGCACAGTAGTCATGGAAAGCTTATTTCATATAAACCAAGAAACAGAAGGAAAGAGAAAGGCTCTTTAGAGATTGGCATAAGTCACTTGCATGGCAGAAGGATAATCCCTGAACACACCTGTGCAGCAGAACCACAGCGTGTGGATTAGTTTTGTATTTAATCTGTCACTCTGGCATTCCCCCTGTGAGCTGCCTGAGTGGTTTGTGCTCCCCAGCTCAAGTGTCACTGCAGCTTCAGCAGCAGCCATGTGAGCGTGGTGGGTTTGAATAGCGAACAATGCATGTTTGTTTGTTCACTTTGAGTCTGCTGTCTGAGGTGGAATTTTAATGGTGTGAAAAATGAGAGGAGGAAAGAGAAAGCAATAACTTGGGCACTGAAACACAGCACTCAATACAATTTCTCAACCTTTGCATTCACGTTTCCTGCCCTTCTCATAAGCACCGTCCCTTATCCCAGTAAAGTGGAATTCTGCTGTTAGTGTTATTCTGCCAGAGAGGAGAGCATAAGGGGAGTCTAAAGTGCCTAGTCCTGCACTTACAATCCTTCCAGCTTGCCTTTGCACTTGCTGAACCCCAGTTTCTCTTGTATTACATATTTCTTGTGTTTTCCATTTTACACTGTGAGAGTCGAAAGTCATGCACTGGGTGACTGCATGTCTATAAAAAATGAGTTTTGAAATTTCAGGAAAATTCTTCTTGACTCTCATAGTGCTCCATACAAAAGGAAGGAAGCAAGAAACAGAGAAAAGATGATCATGATCTCTCTGTGATTTCTACACTGCTGTGCATTTTGGAGGAAATGGCACACTTGGATGAAGTTATTTGTTGCAAAGGCCAAACTTCTGGCAGAAAGAAAGACCACTAAATTCCAACCTGCAAACATTAAAGAGAGAAGGAAGAAGAGTGTAGGAACAGACCTAAAAGCATGGAAGAAAGCTTTGTTTCAAATATATTTGAGTTTCAGATTGGCTTGATGTACTTCCTGCGGTGTTGGAGTGCTGTAAATTGGAAGCGCTCAGGTTGGAAACAGGTCTGAAGCACTGATTTCTGAGCCCAAACAGAGCTGTGCTTACTGCCAGACTGGTTTATTCAGCTTGCTGGATGAGAGCCAAAGGAACTGACCGCCCTGTGAGCTGAAACCAGTGCCAACCAGCCAAAGAATAACATTGCTTTGACTGAAATGGCAACTGTTTGTTTGTTCTTCCAGCAAAAGTGGGGGGCAAAGCAGCTTTTAGTGCTGGTGGTGACAGAAAAGGTTAAAAATTGAAGAGGAAAAAAAATAATTATTGTGAAAGGGAATGAAAGGTTAGTGGCAAATTTTTCTCCTTGGTTACACTTCTCTGCTTGCTTGGTCTTCACTGGCTTGTAATTAAAAAAAAAAAAAAAAAAAAAAAGGCTTNTGGTTTTAAATAAAAAAAAAAAAAAAAAAAGAAAGGCTTGATCTCCATAAGTTTTAATATACAGATTTTTTCCTTTCTTCTGCTAAAGTATGGTAATTTTTATTACATGATAAATTGGCCTTACTGGTAGTGGTCATAAAATACCAAAGGCACAATGCTGTGACAGTGTAGGCACTGTCACAGCAGCATGTGGTAGTTGTGGAGATTACAAGGGATAGTTTCCTGTGTGTTAACAGGAGAATGATTCTCTGAGTAAATCAGCAATTGAATGAGACTTAGGGCTCAATCTCAATGACTTTAGCTGGCGTTTAAGGTGAGCAAAATATGCAAGCTCGGTTATTTTCAGGTCTCTTTCTTAAGTGCCTTATGGAAAGGCTGGCTTTCCTCCTGATGATGCTGTGGGCTGTCACACTGTGAGTTTGGGGTGGTTCCCTTCTTGGTCTCAGTCTGTAGTGTACAGCAGCTCCCAAAGTGCTGTATCGCCGAACCGCTTGAGTGCTGAAACTGCCTGGGCTGGAGGACTTGCTTGCTGCTTCCACTTCACACACAGTTTGAGGTGATCTTCTGGTTTATTTATCCTGAGACCTTTCGTACTATTTGGATGCTAAAAGCTGGCCCCATTGCACACAAGAGGCACTGGCAGAGAGCTGGTGGAATTGTGCAGTGGGAATTGCTGCCTGCTGGATTGTAGCTCGTCTAAGGTAGGGCTGGCACCACCCAGCAAGCTCAGCTGGAGCCAAGTTACTGGCTGCTCCCTGTTTGTGCCACGTTCATCCTCAGGGAGCATCCACCTTGTCTTTTTCTTGTTGCCATGCAACTGTCAAAACTGCTTTTTTCCCCACCAACCTGTTAATGTTTCTGGTAAGACAAACAGTACCAGTTAGGAGATACTACTGGTGATATTGGTAGCATTTTTTTTTTTTCTGCACGTATCAGGGCAAATCCTGCTTTTGTTTTTCCTGTGTTTAGAGATGTTCAGCATTTATTTTGGTATGCCAGCCCCGTGAATTTTCCAATTATCCATCATCTTCAGTCCAACTAAAAGAAGAGTAAAATGAAGGTTCTAGTGCTCTTTATTTTATTTTAAAAGGTTTGACTATGGGACAGGTACAGAGAAACAAACCAAAAATGAAAATAATCCAATATATGCTATTAAAATAGATTTTAATGATAATTTTAATAATGAAAACTATTTAAATATTGTCAAAATCAGTTGCCTTTTTAAACTTCAGAAATTTTTAAGAAGTTGTGTCAGCCACATATGTTTTGGGGGTCTAACTCTTTATTGAGAAAGTTTACCCAACTCTTTTGGATTGGGTAGACAAGGTGAGGGACAAGAGCTAGTGAGGACAGATCAATTGTTCTCATTATTTGAATGAAGCATGCAGAGAGGAACATGGAAGATGGTATTTTTCATTTCCATTTTCCAGATATGGTTGGAGAGGAGCATCTTCTGATGCAGGTATTCTGAAACTCAGTGATGGTTTCAGAAATGAGAGGTGCTGTAGAGAAGCATGAAAGGAGACTGTGTCATCCTCGTTAAGTGCCATGGTCTTTAATGGCCCTGGAAGATCTTATCTTCCCCTTGCATTCCAGGACTATCACCTGGGTGCAGTCCAAGTTGTCTGGTCTTTCCAGCCTCCCCATACTGTCAGCTTTCCTTGTGTCTCCCAGAGGGACTTTGGGCATACTCCCACCGTGTGTGACACTCCAAGGATAAACTCAAGTCACAGGTGGCCTGTTGGGAGGTGGTGTGGTTTGTCACACTTACTCCTTGGCAAGCGTGAATGGGCTCCTGCAATGCCATGAGCACCACTTCACACTCCACTAAGGGTTATTTCTGTCCAGAAATCGTATTTCTGTGCAGTGGTGACCTCCAGCACAGTTCAGCTTTACTCCAGGTGAGTCGAAGGACAAAGATTTGGCCCATTGAACGTACACTTCTCCTTTTCAGCGATGTGCCAGAAGGAGAGATTCCTCCTTGCACCAGATGTGCTCTGCTTTGGAATTGCCATTCCGGGTATTTA
Source organism: Dasyornis broadbenti (assembly GCA_013397935.1). Taxonomy (NCBI): domain Eukaryota; kingdom Metazoa; phylum Chordata; class Aves; order Passeriformes; family Dasyornithidae; genus Dasyornis; species Dasyornis broadbenti. The sequence continues at coordinate 54,806 of VZRN01005095.1, forward strand.
GCGGGGAGGCAGAATGACAAGCTAAGCACCAGCATTGCTAATACCTCAAATAAATGTTTTTCTGATTAATTAAAATAAATTGGCATAACAAGAAACACAGTGTGCATCCTCAAAAGTGCAAAGTTGTTTTCTAATGCAGCTTCCTGTTAAAGCAAGTACTTTAATTATCTCTGTTTGTGCTTGAAACCAAATTTGGATTTTGTTTTTTCTTAGAAATCAGCATTTCTTGATTCCCATTGCTGCTTAAAAGGCAGCAGTGTGAAAGACACTTGTCTTAAGCTATGAAATGTGTTTTCCCCTATGCACACAGGCTGTTCCCTTCTGCCTCCCTTGGGAGTGACCTATGCACAGCTCTAGGTAAAGAACTTTAATCTGTGTTTGTACAGAATCACTTTCTTGGTTTGCATTATTTTATTATTTAAACATAATAAGCTTCAGTAGTTCATGAACAGCACATTGAAAGACAAAGAGTTGTGATAGTAGAAAAAGCAGTAGGTTTTCCTCATTCGATATAGAGCCTAAAAAAAGGATGAAAGGGCTCACTGGACATGTCAGTCATAAAACAGTCCCATCACTATCAGTAGGAATGGGAAAAATTGTGTTCTTATAGTAATTACTATAGCTATTGGCGAATTCCTTACACAAAACAAGACATTAATACACAAATATATTCATATTTCTAGATTTCAGATCAGGATGAAAATTAATTTGCTGATTGTTTTTGGTGTGCAGAGTATTTAGTAAATTGCTAAATCCTGTCTCCCTCACTATACACAACACTGCTTATGTATTTGAGTTACACCAGGCTGTCCTAATAAACTAAATAAACTAAAGTCATGTATTATCTTGTTTGATGCTATCAGGTTTTGGACTGGATCCCTCCTTGAACTGGAAACTTCCCAGGAACTCTTGCAGATCTTGCTTGAATTGTCGCTGGTACTTCCTGAATGATCAGTTTTCATTAGCAGTCAGTGCTGGACCACTACAGTGGCACCATATCGAGTGTTTACTTTAACTGAGACACAAACCAAAAACTTGACCACTTCTTTGTGGTTCCTTAAAGATCTCTTGTCATTTTTGTAGTACATGGATATCGACTTCTCTGTTCTAATTATATTCCAAGTTCAGTAATTCTACTCTACCCCTCCAGATTTTCCCTGTCTTTGCAATTGGTTCAAGTAGTTGTTTTTTGGGTTTTTTTCCCCCCAATTTGTATTCAAAACTTTTGGTTTACTGTTCAGTGGAGTGAAACATAGTGGACTGGGTTACCCAGGAGATGAGAGTCAGAAGGCAGGTGGTCCTTTTTATCTTGCAATGCTGTATCTTAGGCATCTGCAACGGATTTCACTGCAGAGGCACTCGAATGCTGGTGCGGTGTCTCCAGTGTCTCTTTAACTACTGCATAACAGGGTGGGGAGGAGCAATTAATTCCATTGTCACAAAACACTCTATTATCATCACCTCTAACCCAATGCAAAGCACTGTCATCTTAATGGTTGAAAAGCACCTGGCCAGTATGTCACTGCCAGTATGTCACCAGACAGTCACTGCCTTTCACATAGCCTCAAAAAACAGTACCACTGCAGCTAAGCTGCCTTTAAAATCTTTGCAGATTTGCAGTAGAAGTTAGTGGTTGTACTGTATATTGAAAGAAGAAATGCCAGAATAAGAAAATTTCTGTTGTATAAAATAAAATTTTTCTAATGCTCTTGATTATGCATCCCAGCTGTCTTTATTTTGCAAGTCCAATGATTTGAGTTTTTGTAAAAATGTTTGTTTATTGGTTTTTTCCTTCTCCCTGCCTCGTACACACACCAGGAATTCTTTTTGTATGATAGCTCAGCTTTTATTTCCAGCAAAATAAAAGAAAACAAACCACAGCTAATTGGCTCTTTGTTCTCAATTTTTTGACAAGTGACAAACACTGAGATCAGATTGTAGTGCATATCCTGCAGCGGTCATATGGAGCCTGAGTTAGGGAATCGCGAATTCTCCATAATAGACTCCCACTTGCCATCACACTGCCGGTGTTTGGGGTATTTGTGTTTATACATGCTGTGCCCCAAATGCTTGCTCTCACAGTTAAAGGGATAAACTATGGCCTTCCAACATGATGTGGAAAATAGCATGCAGCATTTAGAGTTAGCTCCTACTTTATGATTTTTTTCTTTGCTTTATGGCATAGCTTTTGAGACTTGAAGCGTTTGAACCATGTTGCTAGAAAATAGTGGGGGTTTGGGCAATACTTCTAAGCCTGAACTCCGCCCAGAACATGCACCAGTATGTGACCTGCTGTTGTGAGACCTGTATAGGACTACATCAGCATTTTTCCAGTGCTTGCTGTTCTACTTAAGTTTATGTCAAAAGGGAAGTTCTTATTATCTTCATTAAGAAAGGACAAGGCCCAAACTTGAGTAATCAGAGAAGGAAGACATTTCCCTCCATGAATTAGGGCAGTTATTGTTATAAATTGCCTCTGCCCAGCCATACCTTGTAAAAGTCAGTGGACATTTTGCTGCTGGGGAGAACATTGCATCTGATAGACCATATAATTAAGAAGTTATGTATTACATTGTGCTCTCCTTTGTGCAGGACAATATGTCCCAGCCATGTTGTTAAAGTAGTGGAAGCTCCAGTGCAACCAGAGGTGAAATTCCACTAGGGTTTAGTTAAAGTCGTACCCCACCATGTTATTTACTTTATTATTTATATATCTTTACCGTAAATAGTCTTCATCAGCAAAATGTATTTGTGCTAAGATGACATAATTTTTTTTCTTTTAATTTACAAATGGCCAGCTTTCTGCCAGTGGGCAGTTTATATAACCATGCGAATGAACAAGAGTTGATCATGTGAATTTAATTTAGAGATCCTTCCCCCTCCACCCCAGAACTGGAGCTGGCACTGGCTATTCCATAAAAAAACATGATGATTATTTTAAATAATCATTTGTCTGCCTCAGTAATTCTCTCTTTCTCGCTTCCTACTGTGTGTCTGTAAGCAGAGGGGAACCTCTGATGGCTGAATGGCACTTCCTGGGCACAGCCAACACTGGCTTTGCCAGCACATTCACTTACATATCTGTTTGTTTAGGTGAGTACCAGGGAAAGGAAGAGGAGGCTGGCATTTCTTTTGTCAGTTCTGAGCAAACATCATGCTGCAATTTGAGACTGCAGCTCCTCTCAGGGGTTTTCTCCACCTCCACATTTGCTGCTTGAAACTGCTACTTAAGTGTCAGAAATCCCTCAAAAAGACCCAGGGACCAATGAGGCCATAAATGAGTACATTTTCTTTTAAGGGAGAGCTGATGGGGCATGTGAGAAGTTCCCCCTCCCCCGTTCTACCTACTCTGTTCTCTCTAAACTATGCAAAGACTGTAAATTTTCATTTGCTGAAGAAATAGCAGGCATGGCCTGCTGGTATGTAGTTGGCAAGTGGGAAGCAAAAAATCTTCCTGGGTTGTTGAATATTAACATTGAATTTTCAGTGTTCACAAATTTATTCATTTCTAGTAAGATTTAGTGTAGAGACAACAGTCCTGTGTTCAAACAATTACAGTCTGAGATAAGGAGGGACAAGGTTTCTGGTCAGTTTATTGTGACTGTAGAGGAATGGGAATCTCAGGAAGATTAAGTAGCATGGGGAATTTCTATGGTGGGAATGCCTGTACCAGAGGAATGCTGTCCTTGTACTGCCTTTACTTCTGCAGCTTAGCACCCAGAAAAAAAAAAAAAATCTGAAGACCTCCTTGGACACCACGAGTGACAGTGCTTATGTCCTTATTTTCTGTCGACCATTGAACGTCAGGAGGAATATGGTCATTGAAATTGGAAGAGCTGTTGGCTGGCTAGGGTGTCTCCATTAGCAGAGCTGTTTTCATCTTTGCAGATCATCACCCAGGTGATTTGTCTGTGTCCTTTGCCTCAACACTTGTGGGTCAGATTGGGCTGTTGAGGCTGGTAGGCTGTGTTTGAGCTGGCATTGCTCCAGACTGAGCAGTAATTCCATATCAGTAATCACTGGGAGATTTGATTATCAAGGATTTATTGATACTCACACAGTGGCCTTGTGTGTGAGTTGTCCTGTTGCTTTTAAAGGACACTAGAGGACAAGGTGAGATTTATTTACACACATAAAAATGCAGGAAGATTCCCAGGGGATTCATAAAGAGTGCCTAGCAGGCAAGCAGCCTCACTTAAAGAGAGGTACTTTGCTGCTGCAGGCACTTTTGTACGTTTACTAAAGGTGTGCTTTTCAGAAGTGCCCAAGTGATGTATGAGCCTCAGTCACAGTAACTTTTGGGAACACTTAGACTCTAAAATGCATGGAGTACTTTTGAGAATAAGGCCTCACTTGGGCCTAAGGCTTTCTAGAAAATGCACCTCTGATGCTTTCAAAGGTGTTGACCTCATAATTTCTCTCTTTCACTTTCACACACCTAAATGTCCTTGTAGACTCAGCCCCATGCCCCATCAAACCTTATATTTTACCAGTGACAATAAGTAGCTTCAACACTTTGTAACTCAAACTACAAGTCACAGCTTTAAAGCAAATGAAGAAGAATGAGGAGCTGTGTCGCTACAAGTGTAGCTTATGTCACAAATCATAGTCATAGGGGAGCTGATCGTTTTGGACTGTTTCTGACCATTCTATAGCACTGACTGTGTGCCTTTGAGAGGGAGGATTGGCACACGGGAGAGGTTTGCTTTAATGAAGTGAAATTTAAAATTACATTCGATGTTTGCCTAAGAAGCAGCAGATGAGGCCCTACAGATTCTCAAACCCTCCTTGCTACACTGTAAAATGAAACCATAATCATTTGTTATTCTTCTACTGGTGACAAGGAAGCCAAGGTAGGAAGGAATGACCCTTTAATGATGCTTTCTGACATTTTAAGGATTTTAATGTATTGCTTTTTTGTTCTGTCCAAGGTTCTGCTCATAATATGAAAATGCCTTTTCTTCTCTTGAAAGATTGAAATATTTTTGGTATTGCATCAATGAGATTTTTAAAGGCATTTTAGCCCTCCTTCACAGATCTTGCATGAGTTTATCAAGCCATTTGAGGTAATATGGTGAGAGCTTAATTTAAAGTCACTCAAAGCGGCAAGGGAATTAGCAAATGAATTTGGAAACAAGACCTCTGGTTTCTGAAACTCTTAGCTGATGTACTGACCTAGCGGGCCTTCCTCTTTGAAGGAATATCCCTGTTTACATAGCTTACATTGCAAAATATAAATTAGGGCTCTAAAGGATTTGAATGGTTTAAATACAGATTTGCATTTACCCCAATGATTGCAGTATAGTTTTTCCCATCACCAGGTTAATTTTAATTAGACTTGGAAATGGAGACTTCTCAGTGAAATAGGAGGGCCTTTGTTTTCTCAGTGTTGTGACTATTAGTGGCACATTTTGCTTTAAGTTAATGTATAAGAAAAAGCTAGCATTTTCTCAGTTGTGAACTTTGGACACCAATGAGAATAATTCTGCCAAACAAAAATCTGTTGCTGTGCAGATTCCTTGTGTGGCTGTATTCATGCAAATGTTCCACACAGTCCAACATGAAGTGGTGTATTATAAACCATTAAAACACAGTCATCCTTTTTTTCTGAGTTTCAAATCATTAGCATAGGTCCAACAGTATAGAGAACCAATTTCCATGATAAAGAAAGTCCTCTTCCATTTAATCACTTACCACCAAATGAACCATTTAATGCCACATTCAGACATACTGTTTGAGGATTTCCCAAGGCTCCCCTTGATCCACTTACATTCCCTTATCTGCCTTTTGTCTCTTGTTAACCTGCTTGCTTTTTATAAGGGAAGGGGGGGAGAGAGAAGAATCAAATCCACTGCAAGAGGTCTGCAGCTGTTAACTTATTTTTTCCCCCTTCGAAAGTTTCTTGAGATTTCTTGGAGCTTCTTCTTAGCAGTGCCTAATCATGTAGTTTAACAGATTCTGTAATTACCTGCCTCACATGGAAATGTCTTGATTGCTGCCTCTTTGTCCAATCTAGTTCAACTTTAAATGACAGCTGAATTTGTTCTAGATGAATAGCTTGTGCAGTGGGAGCCCGGCGGGGTGATTTTGATTTATTTGCAGCCATAAAAGCTTCTAAAACAAGAGCAAAACATAGCTCTGAATTCACAGAAGAGTGGAGGTGCAAGGCTTCTGTGTTCCTATACAGAGGGCCAGCCCCTCAAACCTTTGCTTTGAGTAGAGCATGTGTGGCACTCATTTGGGAGTATATGGGTAGGTAAATTCTACTCTACAAGAATAAAAAGGTGTGGAATATGCTTCAGAAGGTGTACAGAAACTACCAACACTTTGAGTAATGATTCCACACTGACAAATTCGGAATGTGGTAACAGTGTTGGATAAGCCAGGAAACGGAGCATTTGACTCCAACTGTATTTAACTTAGCTCTAGCTGGGCCTAAATAGTGTTGTCTGTATTCAAAGCGCTACAGTTGCCATCAGGATGCTCAGGCAGCACTGTGCAGTGGTTCCAGTCTGGCTGTATCTGTGCTCGGAACTGAAGCCTTGGAGTCTTGGAACTTGGAGTCTGGGTGTCAAGGAAGAGCCTGCACCCATGCAAGTAAATCTACTAGCCTGGAAAACAGCTTGTCTGTATGTGCACAGGCCATTGGGCCTGGCTCCTGGATTCTGATATCTCTTGGATCTTGTGCGGCCAAAGCCATGGCAGAAAATGCGTGGTGGTGTCCTGCCCACTCGCAGGAGCGCTGTGTCCGTGGGTGTGCAAGGCCAGACATCAGATTGGGTAATGCTGGGCTGGGTGATGGGTTTGTCATGTGTGCTTCTTTCAGTGATACTGAAAGAATAGGAAGTGCTTTTGCGAATGCACAAGTGAGCAGAACATTGTTTTTGCCGCTGTGTATTAAGTGCATTTAAGGTAGAAATGGTACAGCAGAGAATGAACGTTCAGGAAAGAAAGATGAACTGGAACAATTGGTCCTTCAGCTTCTATTGCAGGATTGCTTCCTGCAGTCCAGTTTGATATACTTGCTACTCTTTTGTTTTTAATGTTCAGAGCAATGAAGTTTCCTTTAAACATAATGTGGAATTAGGTAACATTAAAAACACATCCAAAGATGCAGAAAAACAACAGTGCATGCTTGTAAACTAATGCATAAAATAATACTTATTTAAACACTGTGCTCCCTAGGACAGCTTCATTTCCTAAGGGTCTCAAGAGGAGAGCAATCATACAGTGTAATCTTGTTAATTTAATATACGTCAGTGCAATGCAAACAATAAATACAGAACATTCAGACTAGAAGTTGCAGTAACTATATTAAGCAATCACAATTTCAGTTCATTATGCACTGACAAGCTTCTTAAGATAAAGATATACTATTTTCTTTAATTCAAACAATATGTCACATTTTTAGTAATAATAATATTTAGCAATCACATAGCATGATTTATCTTCAAAGTACTTTAAAAATAATAATGTTTTAATCCCAGAGACGTGCATAGGTAAATATTACTAGCCTATTCCACAGATGGAAAGATTTATATGGGTTAAATAGCTTGTTTTTGACTACAAGGATAGTCACAGTCAGTGGTGGGATGAAGACTCATGTTGTTCTGTTTTATGTTTAGAAGTTTTTTATCCGGTAAATTGCGTGAGGGATCTCTGGAGACTGTCAGCCCCTTCCATGATGTGTCCCCAAACTCTATACATTTCTGAAGCTGTCCCCATTCTTAGCTATTGGTTTTGGTTGGTTTTTTTTCAGCTGAGTAGGCCTGTGTATCTTCCTTTTTATGCAAACATAAGTCTTCCTGGAAGGCCAATTATTTCTTGACTTTACATTAAAGTAGCTGTTTAGATAAGAGGAGAGATAATTCCCCTGATTAGTATCTCTGGATTTATTTTTCTTATAACCTTGTAAGAAAATCTAGCCAGATCCCTGTCTCTCTTTTTTTCTCTCTCTCTCTCCCCCCGTATGTCTTGAGATACAAATTCAGGATTAACATTTCTCTTCATCTTTCCTTTATCAAATGTTTGTTCAAGCAAGGGAAACAAAGAGGCATGGCTGTAAGCTCCAGGACACCTACTGAACCTCAGACCTACTCCTGCAGACTTGCAGAAATGATTATGTGGGAGATTATTCTTTATTTGGCGCTCTCACTGAGTGAATTTTACTTTCTTAATAGCCACACATCCAGTTTTCAGACACTGCCGAGAATAAAAACATAGTAAAATGAGCTGCCTCTTGGTTTTCCCAGGAATCCTTTTGACAAAAGGATTAGTCCAAATGCTGTAATGGATTTACATGGTAAGAAGGTGGATTGCTCAAGGACCAAAGTTTTCCAAAATTCAAGCAGAGCTGATGCCGGTATTGCAGATTTGAAGTCCGTATGAAAAAGAAAGGCTGCATTTAATACATTTACAGGATTGTTGAACTGTATTTACTGTGTAGGTATTGAGAAAGCACTGAATGAGGAGTATGAAAATGACATTTCAGGTCAAGAAGTGCTATTAAAAGCACTTCCTGAGAATGCTTTGTATATTTTTTATATTTGTACAATTCCATTCCATCAATTATTTGGGTGGGGGATTTTTTGTTTTTTGGTTTTTTGGGGTTTTTTTGTTTTTTTTTTGTTTTGTTTTTTGTTCTGTTGTTGTTGTTGTTGTTGTTATTGTTTGCTTGGTTTTGTGTGGGTTTTTGTTGGTTGGTTGGTTGGTTTGGTTTGTTGTTGATTTTTTGGCACAGAAGTGCCTGATTCTTGGCACTTATCAGCACCCCTGTTCCTCAAAAATTTCAACATGAACTGACTTGTCCTGTACTTCAGTATGGGAGACCCAGCCTGTGAGAGCCTCAGTCATGTAATTAAGCTGGGGTTGTATGTGTATTTGTGGTCTGGTGCCACTGAAATTTAATGAAGATTGTAAATATTTCCTTCAAAAGCAGACTGGATAGGTGTCAGTCATGAAAAAATGTTTAGATGGCATTCCTCTTGTTCTAGTTATTCATGAAGCTTTAAGAGAGTTACATCAAAAATATTAAATAAGAATGGGGGGTTAGTTTGATGGCTGTAGACCTTTGAAAGACTGCTTCAGATGCCCTGTGCAGCAAGGCTTTTTCTCTCTATTCATCCTTGCATTGGCATTGAGAGTTGCTGGGGACAATTGCAGAAATATTACTTCTAGCCTGTGGAACTGGACATTTATATATGGGTTGAAAGACAGCAGAATTAGGGGACTGTGAAATACTAAATTTAGGAGTGGTTGTTAGCAGGTAATAGGATAGAGGAACATTGTCTGGCATATGATAGAAAGATGGTACGTAAGGTAAAGTTGATAAAATACAGCTGACGAATAAGGCTGTGATTTACAGCAATATCTATACTATTATTTGAAGTGTTGCCTTCAAAACAAGTTATTTATCTTCCAAAAAAGTGGGAATCTGGCAATGCAGATGTCAGAGCTGATGGTTGCCTGCGGTTACACGTGCACAGCTTTCACAAACTCTTCAGTGCCTGTAACCAAATGCACCATCTGGGTTTTCCAGTGTGTGCTTCTTTGTTTTACTCATGTTCCTCTTCTGTTTTCTTCTAGCCTTCTTTTGTTTGTACTCCTCAACCTACAAAGAACTTCATTTGCCTGCTCAGACCTCTGTGGCTGATACTGTTTAACAGTGGCCCTTCATTAACTCTTTCCATTGTATTTTCCTTGCTTACTTTTTAAGCCCCAAAGTATAGCTCAGACCCTTGTCCTTTGCCGTGTTCCCTTTAAGCCTTCCAGTCTGCCTGTAATGCCACCTACAGTGCCGCCTCCCCCTGCAGGTGCTGTGGGATGGCTGCTGGGTATCCGCCCACGTTTGCCTTGTTTACTAACCCACCTCCTTCACTTCCTTGCTGGAAAAGCATTTCGTCCATCTGTCCCCAAGAAGCTAACTTACCCTCTTGTCCAAGTGAAAACCTCATGAGCACCAAGTTTACGGGTTGGAAGTTACTTCTGTAGTCAGAATGCACAAGGTGATTCACATCATTTTATAACAGCATCTAATAGTGTTCAGATCTCTCCGGCTGTGTGTGGAGGGAGCCTAGGGAACTGGATGAGACCAGAGGGCTCACCTGTGAGTGACACCGAGGAATCATTTTGCTGTATTAATGTCACCGTGGCTCTGACCTGGCTTGTCAGTTGGTGATTCTAACTTTTCCTTCAGATTTAACTAGAAGCCCCATGGGATCTCAGCTTTGATTTTTTTTGTGACTTGCAGTAGCTCAAGAGGAGGTGCAGCCTGAGCACTTTCACAGTGCTCTGCAAGCCAGGGGAAGCAGGAGCTCACTCAGGAGCATCTCACTGACATGGTCTTTGCACCTGAGGAGCTGCTGTAACCACTGTGTGCCTGAGGTGCCGAGCCAGCATAGCCCAGTGTCACGAGCATGGCTGAGCCTCTTGCTTGCTACATGGGTGGTTCTGTGGCCCCTGTGAACAAAGTGGTGTCTGAGCACCTCACTTGGGTAAGTTTATCTTCCCATTAGCTGGTTGAGACAGGACAGTGCTGGCAATAGAGCTGCTGCTGGTGTAGGTTCTGCGACATGGGAATGCAAAAGGATGCTGAAACAAAATCCAAACTCTGTAGGAAGGGAGACATTGAACATCTCCAAGAAGTACCTTGCAGCAGCACTTGTCAAATTCCTTTTCAGTTGTAGTTTCCCCTGTGCATGCAGGCTGTCCTAGTCTTTTTAAGAAAAACTGTTGCACAAATCCTGCCTTTTAAAGTGTCTTTCAGTGGATGCTAAAAATAATTCCATCATTGTCATCAGAGACTTGGAGTGCTGAATCAAAAATACAGTAAAATATTTCGTGGCACAGCGATATTTTCTACAATTAAAATTGCTGATATAGGTAGTAGTCCTCATTATTGAAACTTCTTGAACCTTGATACATTCTCAAATACTTTGTCTTAGTTTAAATGGAAATCTAAATTTTCTTCTCAGTTATTCCTGTGCAAACAGGTACCTCCCACAGAGACAGATTTCAAGGTTCTGAGAGGAGCTTCGGCTGCTATCACTAGCTAGTGGAAGAAAAGGTGAAGAAGATAAGAGGGAAAGGATGTCGTCTCAAGGCTTCTGCAGACTCTGTTCTGTCTTGGGATACCTCAGTAGAATATTTAACCAAATTGCTTTCACATACATTTCTGTATACTCAGTAAAATCAACAAACTGTCTTTACATCAGTTTAGCTTCAGTTATTTTATGGTGTCAGGTGGTAATACCTGATGTTCAAATAAGTCAGTTTACCTCTGATTGTCTGGGCTGTGTCAGCCAGTTTGTAAAATTAAACTTACCAACTGGACATTCTTCATATGAAACTGTAAAACACAGTGTTACTTGCTAACTAAACACTGTTGCCAATATTCTAAAATAGCAGTTTAAAACAATTCTATGAAAACATTTCCAATTCCAAGAGAACAGAAACATGTAGAGTAGTGTATAGGGCAACACATTTTCATTTTCTTGGCTATGTATCTGCACTTCGGTTTTCTACACCAAATGTATCAGACTTTGGGGAAAAATAAATACTTCCACTTGTGCTAATGATACAAAGTCATGGCATATCCATGCTCTCATTTTGTAAAGGTTCTGGCATATTCTCAGATAGGAATCTTCACAGAGAGAGCTGGTAATTATATTTGTCTTCCTCTCACTTGGCTACAGCTGCAAAGATATAATACAGTAGCAGGCTCATGTTTCAAGTGGCATTGACTCAACTGGAAGTCCCAGAGGTCACCATCATTAAAATCTAGGGCATGAGTTTTACACATGTCACTAAGATCATGCAGATGAAGAAAATAATCTACAGGGAAAGAGATTTCAGGAGCCTGTAATTCTCCTAGCTTTTAAAGCACTGGTTATATAATGCCTAAGCTAGTTGGGCTGTGGAAAATAAAAGTATATAAAAAAAAGCAAAAAATTATGTATGAGGTCAGTCAAGGCAAATAACACTTGTGTTGTAAGGTCAAGACTGCCCCCAGTCTTCAGGGCCTGTTTTTCTTCATCCAACAGGACAATATTGAGCGTTACTATTCCCATGATAATGAATTACACATAAGAGGGAACTGGCAGATGTAGTTGCCCAGCTTCTCTCCATCATGTTTGTAATGTCATGGCAGTCAAGCAAAGTCCCCAGTGACTAGAAAAAGGGAAATATCACACCTATTTTTAAAAAGGGTAAAATTAGGACCCTGGGAACCCCCAACCAGTCAGATGTTTCTGTGTCTGGTAAGATCATGGATCATGTACTCCTGAAATCTGTGTCAGGGCATATAAATGACAGGGAGATGATCAGAGATGGCCACATGGCTTTGCAAAGGGCAAATCACACCTGACTGATCTGGTGTCCTTCTGTGATGCAGTGATTGTGTTGGTGGAGAAGGGAAAAACAATTGATGTAATGTATCTTGTCTTCTTTGAGTCCTTTGACATGGTCCCACACAGCGTCTCTTGCTCAACTGGAGAGCTGTGAGTTTGATGGTGGGGTGGGCTGACCTTGACTGACTGTCAATTGTCCACCAAGCCACCCTGTCACTCCCCTTCTTGACAGGACAGGGGGAGAAAATACCATGAAAAGTTCATGGGTCAAGATGAGGACAAGGAGATCACTCAACATTTACATTCTCAGGCAACACAGACTCAGCTTGGGTAAATTAATTTATTTTATTGCCAATTTAGCAGAGTAGGATAAAGAAAAACAAGAACAAATAAAAAACTACATTGTACAGTTCTGTGATAGCACTGAAAACAAAAGTCCTGGAACAAGTGTTTATCCAGGCACTGACATTGGCTCCCACCAGCCTGAGTGTAATATATGCACTTCTCTTAAGTGTACAAAGGATTCCACACACTTCGGCATCTTGGAGTTACAATCATTTGTTTTCTTGGCATATATTGATTCCTGTGCTGTGTATTGACGATCAGATCTCTTCCTTGTCATTTTATGTATGTTCTGTGCAATATCCAGATAAGCTTTTTTTGTGTCTCCCCGCCCCTGTCCGTCCAAATCCTTCAGCATGCTGCCAGCACTTCCAATGCTGCCTGTTTTGTGTCAGGTTTCAGCATGATGACCCATTGAATCAGTTGCTTTAAATCCATACTGGACTATTAGTTGTAGTGCCCTTGTTTTTCATGGAACTTTTGATTGTATGCGTCTGCATTATAACTGAATGAGAAAATGTGAAGTTTTCAAATTTTAATGGATTAATAGAAGCCACTCCATGGGAAAATATGCACTGTAGCTGTCTTTGCAAAGAACAGAGCGAGGAATTAGGTATTTTGTCACTGATTACAAAATGGCGAGGGTAGCACAGAATGATCTGTGCCCACCTAAAGAGAGGGCATGAAGAGGAGGGGGATGGAAAACAGAAGACAGATTGGTAATTGCTATAACAGCGTGTAAATGATGAAGCAGATAATCTGACAAATGGTCAGGAAGTTTTCTTTAAGAAATTTTCTTTAATTTTATTAGCTTGACCTCGCAACAACCAGGTTGGACAGAAGTCCCAGACTGGTGAACGAGATACAATCTTGTATGAGTAGAGGGAGAGGTTGACTGTTTAGAAGAACCTGATAGAAATTTTGGCACTGATTTAATTATGATCACATTTGGGCGTAATATGTTACCATGGCAATTGTTTCCTAATTACTGAGTTCTCACAGGGATAGCACAAATGAAAAACAAACAAAAAATCAGCAGAAATGTTTGATCTTTTCTACCACAACTGCAAACAACTCCATCTGATGTAGAAATGATTGGGAGATATTCTATGATCCATAGCATATGAGTTTCATTTAGATGATCATCATGGTCCTGGCAGCAAAATTCGAGGGTCTATGAGGGGAAAAGAAGGAGACAGATAAGAAGACTATGACTAAGAATGGAACAATTTACGATTTAGTGAACTAGATTCTGATCTAACTAATTCCCTGGCTTCAGTGGAATTTAGGTTGGATTTACATTGGTGTAAACAGGATCATATCTGATCCAGATCTGGATCACTGAACCTTGTATAGCCACGAGAAATATATCTGGCATTTCCTGTAATGTGTGGTATGTTATACCACCATAGTATTTGCTAAATCACATGACTTGAAGCTTAGCCTATTTTGGAAGGGCAGTTAATAAGGAAAGAGGATTTTTTAAAAAATGTCATGTTTGATGTCTTTCTTTCAAGATAACTTCCAATCTCCATCACATTACTGTTTCATTCTAATTTAGTTCATTAGATTTAGGGGAAGACAAGGTAATCCATCCTGAAGAAAAAAAATAATCAATGCAAGTAGGCGTAATTAGTAGTACTTTCCTCTGGTAAGTCAGTGGTGTAGGAAGAGCTGGAAAAACACTGCAGACTACATTTATTCTTCCTAAAGTATTGTGACTCCCTCACAGCTTTCATCATGAAGTTGTTTAGATCTCCTCTAGGACAGATATGTCTTTTTTTTTCTAGTTAAACAGACTGAGAAGCTCTAATATGCCATGAATAATTTTATCAATGAAGAAGGATTCAGACACACGGACTGACGTGGGCAGCAAGAGTTTTAATTTTCTAATTTGTTGAAAACCAAAATAAGCTTTTGATGAAGTGCTTACTTCACACTTCATGTTTTCTCTGAGTTTATTAAATATATTTATAGGTGTAAATCCTTGGGGATATTCTATCTAAATCTGAACTTGCTTCCAGTCCCTGGGAGCCTAGGTGCAAAGATTTGTGAGCTATATATGTTGTTGATTGCTCCTTTGCATTCATTCTGATTTGCCAAGAGAGTCCTCTTTTCTTGACAAGTTTAGTAACATAAATTAGAAAAAAGAAATAGTATGCCAAAAGATGAGAACATGACTACTCCATGTGTTTAAATTTCTCCACCAGTTGGGTTATTTGTTTCATAAACCTGAGCTAGTGGGAATAGGCATAGCATAAATCAGCATTTGAAATGAAAAATAAAGAAGCAAACCCTGCATCTTTTCTGGATGTTGTTGTAGAAGCAGATGCTTGACCAATAATATCTTACACAGTTTGGCACAGATTTTTCCTGATGGTTTTGTGTACTCTTACTGGTTTAGAATACTTTATGCAGGATGCCTGGTGGTTTTGGGTGCTGCACCCACTTCATTGTCCTCCCCCTTTACATCTTGCTGGAATCTTCCTTCCAGTTTTATCTTAACTTGGCCAGCCTAGAGTGTTGCCTCTACAAATTGCATCAGCGCAGTATCTGGGCAGGTCCTCAGAAATGCCCAGGATCATGTGCTTGAGGAAAAGCATAAGAACATGGTGCGTACATGTGTAGAGAAGCCCTCACAGCTACAAGAATGAAAAACAGCAAAAGT